>KZ807801.1:180649-220729 GCA_000696205.2 Oncopeltus fasciatus
AAAAAAAAAAAAAAAAAAAAAAAAAAAAAAAAAAAAAAAAAAAAAAAAAAAAAAAAAAAAAAAAATATATATGTTGGCGCATGCGCATGTGTGTGTGTCTAATAACTGTAGCAGTGAACAGTGAAAGTTATTTGTGGAACTTTGTAATAACATATAGTATTTAAATGCCAAAAGAAGGAATTAGTTTACTTACATACAAAATCAAACCCACTGATTTTCCTAAACTATAATAAATCCATCGGTTCATAGTTGACAAAAATATCTAAAAGAATTGTTGTATTGTAGTTGCTAAAATATGAAATATTCACCTTAACGAAATATTTATGTGCTGGTAGAAATGTTTAATTTTATTTAATCACATCTTATATGGTGCGCTTAACTAAAGTCATTATTTAAACAAATTTAATGTACATCAATAAAATTGGTTAGGAGTGTATGTTTTGTTTGAACCAAAAATTTAAATAAATATATAAAAAAAATTAGATACATTTTATAACTTAACTTGTCAGTTAGTATAACCAAAGCTTAACGATAACAATAATTAAACTGAAATATGTTTAGCTATTTGGGATTCAAGAAAAATATTGAGAGATTTTAACGAATTTCAAACTACTTAAACTGCTTTAGACAGATTTACCGTTTTTATGTTTAATATCGAATGTCATTTACTGTAGAACTCATTGAAGAATTATATTCAACTACTAAAAGTATATATATTAATTTAAATTTCAGTAACTGTAGAGGATTTTCTTCAAAATTGTTGTGTTTTGAATCACAAGCTTCTATTTTCATCTTAGATATTTTCATAAAAACAAAAAGATTTATTTAAATATTGTATTTCTTGTGGTATTTAATCCCACATTAATTTTATCCAATAAATGCAAGGGAATAGAATAAAGAAATCTTACTACCTCAGGCAGATTCTGGCAGAGATCTGGCTAGCTTCGGTGGTGAAATCGGTAGCATGCTAGCCCGGCAAGCAGGAGATCCAGGTTCGAGTCCCAATTAAGGTAGTAAGATTTCTTTATTATATTCCTTTGCATTTATTCTACAAAAAAAAAATTATATTGAGTAAGGTAAAACGTTTGTTATTTCTAAAATCATCAGTCATTTTAAGCTAATTGTTAGTTTTTGTTACTCAGTTCATTCGTTAATAAATGTAAATAAAAGGTAATTTTACTTAATTTTGATAAATACTTTTATTAATTTTGTTAAAACAAATAAGTTAAATTTTCAAGTTCAATTTTCCATTTGATAAAATAAAAGCCAGCCAATAATTTGATAATACTCGGTGAACCACGTTCTAAATTACAAAAACATATATTTTCAATATATTCCCTCTGTATCTGACGCCCCTCTAGAACTAACTAGAGCAGAGTGTCTGGAGAGGCGTTAAGCAGAAATCGAATTAGCTATCCTGGCTTTTGTTTCGCAGACTTGGCTGTCAGGAACATTCTAGTTCCTCTACCCACCCGCTATATCTTACTACCCGAAGATAGGGACTCGAGCAAAAAGTCAGCCTAAACCAATAAGATACAAAGGAAGGAAGAATAATGCGTGTGAGATTGACTGCAAAATATCAAGAGGAAAGAAAAAGGAGATAGATGGGGAATAGTGTAAAAAGAAAAATGGCGGAAAATGAGAATAACACAAAAGAGAGTTGAAGCGTTTCAGAGACAGATAGAGGGAAGGAAAAGCGACAAGCTAACAATAAAGACAAAAATAGAACCCCACACACACACACACACAGGCAGACAATCTCTTCTCAAAACTAGGAGAGGTTTTAAAAACCCTGGATAAAACCCACCCCTAATTTACTCCCAGAGTCGGGGGGAGGAAGAAAGTTTAACTGTAATTAAAGGGGTGTATAAAATTACAGCTCACCCACACAATAAGCTTCCCCCTGTCCCCCCGCGCGTCGCACCTCTTTATGAAATCCAGCTAATATTCCTCTATATTAGCTTCCCATGTTAAACAGCAGATAGTACACTACTAAATTTTACTTACTTAAAAAATTGAATTGCCAAATTTTTCATGGCATATATATTTTTCATGTATATATATATATTTATTTATATTTGCCCATCAGGTGAGGGGGTGCCCTACGTGTAGTTCTACGCGTATGTGACTTGCATGATGGAGGTCCTGGAATAGAATCCCCGATCTTCAGGTCCATTTTCTGAACTACTATTATTATCCAATGTTTGCCATCAGAATGAGCTGCAGTCAAATTACTAATGTACTAACGACAGATTGAGTGAGGGTTCCCAAGTATGTAAGGTACGACGTCCTCCAGGATTGATGAGATCTAGCTGTCTGCAAGTTACAACTTATCTAAGCGACTTAACCCCTACAGAAAATTATGATGTTCCAAGAGACCGGCAAGAAATATTCCGACTTTTTTTTAAAATATATGTTTTTATAAAACGGGGCAGTCTGATGGCCATTGAAATTTTTGGGCTTGATCTTAGTTTTGTTTAAGTTATTCTTTTAGTTAGATAGCCATATCTGTTTTTTTTTTCTTTAAGTTTTATTTTGTTTTCTTTATATTAAATTTCATTTTAGCCAATAAGAGTATGTTACTAATGAATCTACGATTATAAATGTACCAGCACCTCTACCAAGCCACAAAGTGAGAAAGGCGGCAGAGACAGACAGCTCTCTTCCGTAGATAAGGTAAGCCGTTGTATAGGAGCAGGCACATTCCGGGAGTGTGCACGTGCCTACACCGTCCACAGTCCCTAGAGCCCGGGGTCCACACAGACCTAAAGTCAGAAAGCAACCGCAGGCTAGCTAAATAGTAGAATTCAACATTATTTAGTAAAGAACTTATATTTAGATACTCATTATGAAACCAGTACTTATGTGATGAGTTAACATGGGACCTATCAAATATCCAAGAGGACGTAATCGAAAGATTTTAGCGTGTAGTCCTTTAAGTCCATTATAGTCTCTAAGTGAGCCGGAGAATTGGGACTTTAGCGGAAAAAGATAAAAGAAAAACTTCTACGAGAAACTAAGCATCTGATTAGACATTATATGAAGATGAAGATAGGTTATGCTCACAAGTCCTGATTTCCTTGGAGGATCTGTGTCTTTCTATAGTGGTTTATTCCTTTCAACCTTATTTTTACCTGAAGACTGAAGCATCTCATCAGTAGACAGTAAAGTCCTAAAATCCGTTGCTTATCAATTTGGTGAAGATTACCTTATGTTATTTCTATTTTAAAAGAAATCAGATTAGACCCAAACATGATTCTCCTAACATAGTTATATATGTAAATGTTTTAAAGCTAACAACATTTAATTTGGTTATAATATATGGCAGGTATCTTTTGGAAATAGATAAATAAAAAGTGTGATAATTAACTCGGTCAAGCCAACCTGTTAGTTGGTGTCTGCATTCCCAGAGGCATTAACTCACCATGGATCTCTTTACTTTCACTTCAAAGTGAACTTAGGGATCAGTGGGATTTAATTACTTGCCGGTCTGCTTCAAGCTCTTCACCTACCTCGAAGTCAAGAGAAAATAGAGTGATCACTATAAAGTGATTTAATTAAGTGGTTCGTTTCATTCAAAATAGCGTCAACAAACAAGCAAATACAATACAAAATACTACATATAAGTCTGTGTTATTTAATAATTTATTTACATGAAAGCCTGTGTTACTATTTGTGCACAAATTTTCGATGAATAAGAAACATCGAAAAATTGGAAAATTTATAGGAAGAATTTTCTTTGGGGAAAAAACCTTACGTTTATGAGCTTTTTTTATAATGATATGAATTCTTTACATCTTTTCTCGAAAACAAATTAGTCTATATGAATAAAAGCTTTATGATTAAGTAGGTTATGTAAAATATACTTATTCTTGTTTTCGAAACATTATGGCACTTTCAGAATCTAAAAATTCACTGAAAAAAATGCAATATTGAAACAAATAGTTTTATAATAATATAGAAACCTTTTTATATAAATAATTCACCTAGATAATCCTAACAGAGATGATGAGCGCGCAGCTCTACCTATCTGTACATATATCGCTATTAGCTGCTACTCGAGTAACAGTTCCTTTGTTACAGTGATCACGCTGGACAGATTCCTGGTGATCATTTTCCCATTCAGGGTGCGACGATTGGAGATGAAGCGAACAAGGCAGTTAATGCTCTTTGGCTGGTTGGTGGCGATCTCTCTCTCGGCAATACCCCTCCTCGAGATTGACTATTTCAAGTAAGTATGTTTTTGATGCAGCAGAGTATAACATGTGCTATAATATAAAACATTATATGTTCTATATTATAGAACATATAATCTTAAATAGAGCTTATAGGAACTCAAGGAGTTAGGATTTCGTTTATAAATTGTATAAAATTACTGAAATTTTTAGGTCCGTTCTCCTACTTCTTGTTTCATCTTCTTATCAGCTTGGGTATATTTAAGGTAGACTCTAGATAAAATTTGTGACTAAAATAAAATTCAACCTAGCGTATACATACATTTTTTTAAATTATTTTTCGTTTTTGTTTTTGTTTTTAATATGTACCTGAACTTCATAATAATTGTAATAATGAGTCACATAATATCTGTTTCACATGTTACATTCGGTTTAGATTCTTACTAACATTTGGTCAGGAAAAGTTGAATTGCTATAATAGTAGAAATGTATGTTTTTTTTGCTTTTTTTCAGGATGTTGTGGATAAAGTGCATCTCAGATTTTTCTGTAAAGCCTTGTTAAATTATTTTTTAATTTTCTTTGAGACAATTTCTATAAATTTTCTAAATTATTCCCTACATTTTATAAATAATGAGTTTGGGGTTTGTGTACTTGGTTGAATAAGTTCTTCATAACAGATTCACATGTGTTCTGTCAGGGTCAAAGTGAGTTTTAATAACTCCGATTCTATCCAGCAATAACTTTTCATTCACCCAGGTTGCAGAGTTACACCCCTTCTCCGCTCCCATGCAAGGGTGACATGGCTGCGTGGTAAGCCCTGTTTCCTGTGATCTCAAAAGCGGAATACTTAGTGCTCCTCCAACATATTTTACTAAAAAAAAAAAACCATCTTATTATAAATATCTTCTGAGATTCCTCTTCATTGTTCTCTTCCAAAACATTCGTGGTCATATGCAACAACTGCTTTGAAATTTACTCAAATTAATTAAGAATCCAATTTTTTAAGGAAAAGTTCAGCAAACAGGAAAGTTCAGCATACTGTGAGGTAGACGGAAAGTTTATTTTTCAACTTCAAGTTTTCTTTTTTTAATATTTTTATGTAATGTTTTCTTTTTAAGCAAATTGGGAAATTGACAGAAAAAAAATGGGAACCCAAAACTTACTTCTGGTTGTTTATGTCATTATGGTGCAGATCAATCCCGTAGATTTTTTTTTTTTTTTTCAATTCTAAACAATTTGGGGGAGAAATCAAAATCCTACCTTGAAAATAATTTGGTGTGAGAAAGAAGATGAAAAATTCGAAAGAAAATAATTACCAAAATACTGATCTACATCATATTGATTACACAAAATAGATAAAGATTCAGCATCTTCTTTTATACCGATTTTATATGAATTTAATATATTTCTAAATATATTTATCCAGCACTATAAAATTAAATACAATAGATAAAACTCTAACCATATTCAGTAGAATTGTCAGGTTATTTCGGGATATTTAAACAATACGAGAATCAGTACCCCCTACAAAAAAGGTGAAAGGTTTATAATGTATAAATCAAATATTGGTCGTTTAATACTTAGTTTTAGAAAACAGGGAATATTTGTTTAGTTCCTAATTATTTTAGTCTAAGAATATCCACTTCCAGTAAGTAGACTTTTATTGATAAAAACATATCGCAGCCCTGATTTATTTATTGTTTTTATGACAATATAGTTGATAAGATTTTAATATTTCGTATCATTATCAATATTTACTTTATTTTACAGAAACTTCTACGGGAGGTCTGGAGTCTGCTTGGCACTGCACATAACACCGGACAAGCCAAACGGATGGGAGTACTCAGTTTTCGTATTCCTATGTAAGTATGAACATGGCTTCCATCACCAGAAACTTTGTTAATACATAAATCATACATGTGAAGATCTTATGCGAATTGCGATCACACAAACAAGTATAGATGTTTTATTATACATACATATACCTGAACACTTGAAGCTTTATTAATAATAAGCCTCCTCACAATATGTTTTGGAAATTATTTTATTTATATATTCTTCAAATTTTGAAATTGATGTGTGTGTGTGTGTGTGTGTGTGTGTGTGCGTGTGTGTGCGTGTGCGCATGTGTATATATAATAATAATTATTATTGGCGAAATCTGCCAAGGTTTTATTCAAAAATTGAAGACGTTAAGCAAATGAATCGCTTAATATTTATTTGAGTTCTACTTTTATTTCAACTCATATTGCCTCTTACTCACAGCACCTATTCCTGTATTGAGTTCAACCTGACATTAATAAACTACATTAAATTTAACTCTTTATTTGTTATAATAAGGAGTTTTTCTTTCATAGGAACATAGTTTATAAAGTTGTTTTTGTGAAGGACCTTTGAATATAAGATATCTTTTTTTTCTAATTTTTCTAGGAAATACCAAAAATTATAGTCACTAAATTAATTAATTATATATATATATATATATATATATAAATCAATCTAACAACTAGTTTCATATTACTAAATTTATACATTTAAGGGATAATTCCATTCATTTAAATCTAACATTATGTCACCATATAATTATGGTATTGGTCATCAGAAATGTAATTATACAATTTTGTATTGAATATTATTTATTACTGAAGTATCTATTCAGTTACTTGTTGAAAATTTGAAAGTAACATTGCTTACATTGATTTAGGGGTCTCTAAGGCAAGCACAAACTGGCTTCATATTGGAAGCGAATCAAGAAGAACGAAACAGCCCTTAAACAACTGCGAAAAACTTTTAATCCGTTCCAACAGGAGTTCCGGCAGTAGAAAAGTTCTGACCAGGGAGATCAAGAACTAACAAGGCTTCCCAAATTTAGACTTTCTAAGATTAGAGTTACACTGGATGGTTTAGAAAAACCTTCGCTGAAAGAGTGGATTCGAATGGCCATCTTTAGAAAGGTAGATGGCTATTATATGTTACACAAAGGAGTGAAAAGGGATGGGAGGGGTTCTGGATACGAAACAAGGATATGGAAAATGTGATTAAATCTAGACTTTTACCATGCTGCACTTACCGAATTCATTGTGTATTGAGCCAACGCAATTCCATACAGGGACATATTTTTTTATATAACAAGTATTTAAAATAATAATAAAATAATTTATTNAAGATGGCTTACAATGTAAGCCGAAACGTTGGCAGATAATCTTTTAAAAATTTCATTTTTTTTTTAAATTTGTATTTTTTTTTTTGGATCTACCTTGACCAAGCCCCAACTGAAATCATCTAATCATAGTCAATAAACTGTTACTGCCTATTTCATAATATTTAAATACTATTCCCTCCTGTGTGAGACCGCCGGTACCCCTGGTTATCTACTGAGGAACGGAGGTGATCTGTGTGAGACCGCATTCGACCTGGTCAGTTTCCGGAATGGAATTTAAATATTATGTAGTAGGCTGTGGCAAGTTATTGACTATGCTTCCTACAGTTTTAAAAACTGTTAGAGGTTTTATATTTATTTGTTTGTGTTAAATTACTTATTGCTCTTAATCGATGTTATGTTTATATATTTATTTGTTATCTACTTATTTATTGTTGTATATCATATTGTTTATAAATTGTTGTTAATTTGTTAGCCTGAAGATGTAGTGCTAGCTGCGAAACTGTTGCAATTAAGTTTTTTAAAAAGCAGGAAGACTACAACTTTTACTGAACCTATTTCGAGAATATATTTTCTCTTCGTCAATGCTGAAAATACACACAGACGTTTAAGAATTTTGAATGGTTACTATTTTATTAATTTTAACGTTTTGTGTTTTATTAATTTTATAAATAGTAATCATTGACAATTATAATTATTTGGTTATTGAGGATTTTGGTCTAATAAATTGGAAAACAATTCTAGGCCAATATTATTCCAAGAATATATTTCTTCTTCAACAAGGCTGAGAATACACACAAACAATTTATAATTGTCAATGATTACTATTTATAAAATTAATAAAACACAAAACGTTAAAATTAATAAAATAGTAACCATTCAAAATTCTTAAACGTCTGTGTGTATTTTCAGCATTGACGAAGAGAAAATATATTCTCGAAATAGGTTCAGTAAAAGTTGTAGTCTTCCTGCTTTTTAAAAAACTTAATTGCAACAGTTTCGCAGCTAGCACTACATCTTCAGGCTAACAAATTAACAACAATTTATAAACAATATGATATACAACAATAAATAAGTAGATAACAAATAAATATATAAACATAACATCGATTAAGAGCAATAAGTAATTTAACACAAACAAATAAATATAAAACCTCTAACAGTTTTTAAAACTGTAGGAAGCATAGTCAATAACTTGCCACAGCCTACTACATAATATTTAAATTCCATTCCGGAAACTGACCAGGTCGAATGCGGTCTCACACAGATCACCTCCGTTCCTCAGTAGATAACCAGGGGTACCGGCGGTCTCACACAGGAGGGAATAGTATTTAAATATTATGAAATAGGCAGTAACAGTTTATTGACTATGATTAGATGATTTCAGTTGGGGCTTGGTCAAGGTAGATCCAAAAAAAAAAATACAAATTTAAAAAAAAAATGAAATTTTTAAAAGATTATCTGCCAACGTTTCGGCTTACATTGTAAGCCATCTTCAGGGCTGTAGAAATACAATGTAATAAGAATACAACTTAGAGACAGGACGTCCTCTCTCGTCTACATAATAGGCAGGTGTGGTAAATTACTGTTTTAATGTTATTCAATTATTTTTTTAAATAATTTGTTGTCTGCATGTTTTTTTTTTTTTGTTTTGTTTTTTTAATTCTCTTACATATTGTTCTACAATCATACTTTTGATATCACATTAAATTATGGTAATTCTGTATTATAATATTGTCCATCATTATTGTATTCTCAAGACATTGTATTTCTACAGCCCTGAAGATGGCGTACAATGTAAGCCGAAACGTTGGCAAATAATCTTTTTAAAAAATACACTTTTTTTTAATTTGAATTTTTTTTTTTTGGATTTACCTTGACCAAACCCCAACTAAAATCATCTAATAATAATGTCTACGCTCAAAAAACTCTCCTTTATTGACTATGCTTCCTCCAATTTTTTAAAATGTTATAGGTTTTATATTTATTTGTTTGTGTTAAATTATTTATTGATAAAGTTTTTTAAAAAGCAGGAAGACTAAAACTTTTACTGAACCTATCAAATTCCTAACATGTAATATCACTGTTACAATTATTCTCGAGATATTGGCCTGGACTAAATCTTTATGCAATTTCATTAAACAAAATTCTCAATAATCAGCTGATTGTAACTCATACAATATATGTACATACATAAGTCATAAGTCCCCCAGTGAGGTCCTCGCCAGCCATTCCTACATAAAATCCTCTACTCATTTACGCTTACATTCTCGTGGTACTCGGCCAATAGGAAGTGGTGTTCCTCCCTCAGTAATATACGCTCATTGCTTTGATTTCTTTTTCTTCTTTCGATTACCCTTCCTACCGTCAATTACCCTGGAAACGTTTGTTTCCTTCTATACAGACCTCTTCCGTTCCTATTTGCCCTCGAGTATTGTTTCTGCTATAGTACAACAGTGGAACAGAAGAGCAAATATTGTTTTCTTTATTTTCGTCTTATCTTATTATTCTTTCTTTTATCCACATTTATCAACCGGTCTATTTCTTTTCTTGCGGTACTTATCTCATTGCTTATAGTGGCTCTTAATTTCACTCTTAAATATCTCAAGTTTTTTTTTTTTTTTTTTTATCTCAGATATTTATTTACATTTACACCTCAGATACTGAATTTATATCCCAGGTATTATATTTATTATCTCAGATATAAAAGTATTTACTAGTAGAGAATTTTTGTTGGTATTCGGTCAAGGTTGATCCGAAAAAAAATACAATTTTAAAAAATGTTTTTATTTCTACCGACCACCGAAGCCCAACAAAAATGATCTGCAGTCAAAAACTCTCATTTGAATAGTATTTATTTTTTACGCAAACTCAGAAAAGGAGAAAGAGTGCCCAATAAAGGGAGTAAAAAACCATGTTTTATTTGTCCCTTTTTTTAAAATTACAATTTAAAAGGGAAATATTATTTTGTGGGATATCCAAACGGAAGCCATGATTTTGAATACAATCCAAAAAGTATGTTCCCCTTTGAATTCTCAAATTTAGATTATGTCAGTCCAAAAACTGAAATTAAAAAAATGGAGATCTCTCGCTCTTAAGTAGGGAGACTTTTGAACTAAAACAAAGATTTTTTTAATTTTTTGTATTTAACACATTCTAATAATTACTTTTACTACATTTACTAATAAAAATATTCTGTAGTTTAACAGTTTTGGTGACGCATAGTCAACGACATATTAAAGAATAATTATAGGCATCTAGAAACTTGTACTTAAGTATTAAATCTAAGATTCATCTGTATTAATAGCAATTAGTAAACCCTGAATATTTCCCAAAATAGCTAATTATTTTAAGTGAAATCCTTTAGAAATTACCCCCAATTTCGAGATTTATTCAATATTTTGTATAATGGAAGAAAATAACTTGTTCAATATATAATTGTATATCTTTGAAATATTATGATTATTTTTAATTTAATGTGTTGAGGGGTACAAAAATATTAAATGAAATTTTCATGAAATGGCAGTTAATAATTAGACAAATGTAGCAAAAATAAAATATAAAAACTTTATTGCATGAATATCACACTAATAAAATTCTTTAGTGTCTAATAAAATCAAGAATTTTAAATTCAAATAAATTTAGGGACAATCTTTAATAATGCAATCTGTTAGAAACATATTAATCATACTAGCGAATTCTAACTAATGTAATACTTTCTCCAATCCTACCTATAAAATATGTGTATGTACGTATGTAGGTATATGTGTATGTGTGTATCAAAGTTTTTAGTTGTTGGCAACGAAAAAAGTTTCAGTCGATTTTAAACCAAAGGCTAAGATAATTCTTGTATATTCGGCCGGTTTGTGGGCTCACGTTTATGAACTCAATGAAAAGCCAATTTGTCTTTCCCACAATATATATTTTTTTTCAAATATACTTTAGCGCTTTCAACCTTAAAAGGTCATCTTCAGAAGCACTACGAATGAGAGAAGCTATCTCCACGGGCTTGGCCAGTAGAGGCCCCAAGCCCGTGGAGATAGCTTCTCTCATTCGTAGTGCTTCTGAAGATGACCTTTTAAGCTAAGATGAGAATGATTTGCTGACAGCATTTCTTCAATTTAGTATACTTAACGGATGCCGTACTGTTTATCTAACTGCATTCACGTTTAGTACATTTGTACAATAAACAGTAAAGTCTTTAGGGGAGCGTTGGGTAGGAGGAGGTGAAGGCAAGGATAAATAAACATCACTAGAATGATGATACTCAGTAAGACATCATCAGCATCAGACGCTTGGTAAAAAACTGAAATGATATGAAGAATTATGCCTGCACCCAAAATTTTCATTAACAAATTAATAAGTACATATAACTAATAATAAAATTTAAAAAAAGTGTTAATAATCTTTTTAATTGAGGAGAACGAGTAGTACAGAAAGAGTGTATGGAACAAAAAAAATTATTATTCAACTTTTTCATGAATTATTATTTTTGAGTTGGTGATCGTAGAGGTAAGAATGAGTACTCAATGTCTCTAACAATGGATATCCCCAAAACGTTACATATGTTAAATAATTGCTAAATTGGTCTATGCCTTGGGAAAAAGGTCACAGTTTTGTAGAGTTCAACACAAATAATGTAATACATTATATTATATTATAATATAAGAACTGCAAAAAGAAAAAAGATAAATATAATATAAATTTGAAATGGAAAATGTGATTTTCTAAGACAAATATTGTAAAAACTCCAGAATGATAAACGCTTATTGTGAAAATTGATTAGAAAATGTTAGTAAACGTTTCCAATATTCTCATTTCTTTCATAAAACGCTATTGTCAATTTTTTAGCAGATTTCTCTTAAGGAAATCCAACTATTCACGAATATATCATGACGCGACTTTTGAATAGATTTTCACTGGTATTTTATATACGTATATACTTGTGCTGTGGTGTCCGCAGTTTTCAATTAATGAAACTAAGTTCGTTATTTAACCCTCCAATACCACACCTTTGGATGAGGTTGTTATTGGCTGAAACCGGGTATGGGAAAGTGAGGGATGAATGTAGAATGCAAATTATATTCTTAATATACTCTTTATTATAAGCGTTACGGAAAAAATATATTTTAAAAAATATGTGCTAATTATTATTTTAAAACATTTATGTAATATATCTACCAAATTCAGTATTTAAGTTTCCTATTGCGCACCTTTAGATGAGCAAATTATTGACTGAAACCATGCGGGAATGAAAAGGGAGGGGTTTCTCAGAGTGAGACCAAAATTTCCAATTTTTTTACTATAAGCTTACTATAAGAAAAAATGGTATAACCAAATAGATGTAAAATAGAATTTTATAACATTGATGTTTAATACAAATTTTAAAAAAACACATATTTAGAAAGATATTTAAGGATTTTTCAAATATAGATTTTTAATTACAATCCCTTTAAATTTTGTAGTTTCTCTCATTTTTATTCATGTTTGATGAAACTTCATGGAAAATATGCTTAAATTACATTCCGAATGTTAGGAGTTGGTTATTCTTGAAGCTGTTATGTCTTAGCTGATCCTCAATCACAGATAAAATTATATTATTTTTAAATTTGAGACAGATATAGATAGTATATAAAAATTATAATAGANTGATGTTTAATACAAATTTTAAAAAATAAATAAAATAAAATAAACCGTTTATGAAGAAAGATATTCAAGAATGTAATAATTTTGGGGTTTCGTGTGAGACCTCTAATTTTTAAAATGAAACTATTGTTCTTTTCTGGCTAAATCATTTCTATATCTCGTTTTATGACAATTAGTATCTCCATGATTTCAAATATTTTTTTGGTTCTTCCGAATATAATTCATCATTTGAATCATTAACTGAAAATATAATTATAATTTTAATGACTCTACCTTTGATTTAACCCTTTGAACTACTTTAGTATTTCAAAAATTTTACGGCCGCTAGAGAATAATCTAATGAATGGGAGAAGGTTCACCTCAACCTCTATTAGTCAAGTCACTGGAAACAAATGAACTATTCAAATTATCACACTGTCGTTTAGTCAGACTTTCAGTCCTAATTAATTTCAAATAATTAAATAATTAATTTCCTTTAGGTCCTCCATTTAATGTCCTGTTTTTGTTGGCAGTGTTTAGTTCAGCCTGGCAAAAACTGGCATTTTCAAAGTGCAAATGATAGACTATTTCTAGTTAGTTCTCAAACTAACCGATAGAACTCCTACTTGAAATATGCAAATTGTTCTTTAATCTCCTCAGGTGTTCTGCCGAGTTATCTCGGGAGCTCTCTTTAAGAACTGAGAACAAGAACCAGAGTTCTCTAGCAAGAACGCTTTGCTAACTCAATTGGCTCTCCGAGATTGGCTACAGCTAACGGGAGAATAAATATTGGCAGCAACTCTTGGCCTTTTGAGTCAACAATCAACTTTCCCCAACCCAAGAGCATTGGTTTTAAAAGAAAAATGTGGAAAACACCAAATATGTATTTACATATATATATATTATAAAGCATTTGATAAAGACATATATGAAACAAGTAGGATTGTGCACTGGAAGGCAAACTGGTAAAAAATAAATGGCGAAACAAGTAGAACAAGAATTTGAAAAACCACTTACCACCATTTTTAGCGTTCCTCGGTTCCTTGGCCGTTTCTTTGATTTCAATTTACAGCTATCAGAGCTCATCCCACTGTAGATTCCACCAAAAATAACGGATCTCGTCTGGTTCGAGATTTAAGCTTTCATGCTTCACTGGTTAGTGGGGTTTGGAGAAGGACCAAACCTCCCTCTCTTAGTGCATTAGCCAATGGTGAAGCAACCTTCCAGTCATTTACATTCATAGTTTATTGTGTCACAAATCCATAAAACATTGGGCCTTACCTCACTTTTAATAGGATAACAGGCCAATTCAAATTTGAAAATGTAATAAATATTTATATCAGGATGTTTATCAGATTTATAGTAGAATGACAAGAATGTTTCAGAATGAAAATACTTCCTTTGGAATTAGGATAAATTATGACATATTGAGAAATATAAATAAAATTTTAAGTACCTATTAATACTATTTTTTTCTTCCAATTTAGTTCATAGTATATATAAAACTAAGAAAAAGTTTTTTTGTTTTTTTTTCAACAAAATGTCTTCGAAAATGTATTAGATATCATAACGATATCTTTAAAATTCAATTTTTATAATCTCATTATATAAAATGAAATTTATTATTTATTATTTTTGCTGTAATTTTGTCGTTATTATTTGTCCCTGAGAAATTATCGTCCAAGCAGTAATCGCCCTGCGACTACAGCTCAGACCATTCCTCGGACTGAGCAAAGCACTCCTCTAAGCTTACCAAAGCTCGTGCTTTTGCTAAATGTTGCTTCTGTCCGACAGTCCTGAACCTGCTGAGCTTCAGCGTGATAGCGGTTGGCTACCTCTGGATGTTCCTGGTGGCCAGGACGACCCAGCACGCCGTCCACAAGGATCGCCGTACCTCCGAGTCCTCTATGGCCTGGAGAATGTCTTTGCTCGTAGCGACAGACGCAGCCTGTTGGGTAAGATCAATTTTGAAACTCCTGCCACACGCTGACAATTTTAAATAATATTTGTCTCATTTATTTATACTATATTTATTTATTAAGTACACATGTCATTCAACCGCTTAGGAGGAAGGGGCTAATTGTAGGTCGCCACCCTTTTTCATATGCCATAGCATTGGGAAGACTTTTAAATATCTGTAAATGCTTGTAAGGGCAGAACTTCGACTACATCTGTCCCAATGAGGGTAAAAACCACTAACTTATGAATTTTATTATTAAATTTTGAACATGTTTTTCTAGGGCAGGTTATTAACAAAGTCACGAGAGTATTGTATGTGCTTAATAAATTGTGATTATATGATTTCAGGTACCGATAATAATCCTGGGAGTCGTATCTCTGGCAGGCTTCACCGTCCCTCCACAGGTAAAGAAGCACACTTATTCGTCATTATTAAATTTATGCATATAAAATGTGCATATACCCCTTATCAAACGCTTTCTGTGTTGAGAAAAAGAGTTTATATGAAAACGATTATGTATTGTATATATTTATGGTTTTAGCTTTTAAATATGTCTCATATCAATTTATGTATCTCAGTAAAAGTAGTATTCCAATTTTATCAATAATATAAATAATTAAACAATCAAAAACAATTATTATATCTATGAATAGGTTCAAAATTTTTATTAATAACAAAAGTTTTAAAAATGGATTATTAAAAATAATAATACTGTATTAAATTTTAATAAATAATTCAACCAATATACTGCTTATTAGCATGTACTTAATGCGGAAAGAATTATATAAAAAAATTAAAAAGTCTTTTGCTTTCAAATAAATTATCATTTTCACTTAAAATATGGCTAAAGTTTCCAGGGAAAAATAACTTATTTTGAAACACATTCTTTTGGATTTTTTTTTTTTTTTAACTGCACTTCATTTGCAATACCAGCCGTAGAAAAATATCAGGTAGACAGTTTGCTCACGAAATATATATTTTAAACTCCCCTAGCATATGGGAACATAAAACAGGACATAACTGTGGCTCAGGAACAGGCTACGTGCTCTGAACCTAACATGTCAACCATACAATAACCATAAATCTTAATATTTATTTCCCCCTTTTTGGCTTGTTGAGGCGCTGATTATTTTTTTAATTAATTAAATATCATAATGCCACTTGTAGATAATCCGCAATACTCTGTCATTATAGAGTTACCACCCTATTCTAAACATCCCATGACTTCATCCATCATTTTAGGAATATATATTATTAAGAGATATGTCTTTTAACATTTGTCCCCTAGAATCGAGCATATTGTAGAATATAACTCAGAGAGTGCTTTAATAGGCGAACTTCGTCAAATATATTTAGGTGTAAAGGATGAGGTAGGAAAATATCTATGGACCTGTGAAAAATTCTCTCCCCTGTCATATGACGTCACCAACGATGAAGTTTGGAGAGATATAGAGGTTTGGTGGAAACTCTGAGCGCTGCTATCTTGAGGCTTAGAGGTAATAATTTTTGGCGGGAAACCACGGTATCCTACTGTTCTACACGAAAATGGTGACCGGCATAATTCAACAGACAGGCCCCCTCTGGCAGCTAATGCTGTGCTGTTCGGACACATTACGGCAATACCAATCTTTCATACGTAATATATCACAGTCACTTACTAAAAAACGTTACAGTCAGGAAAATCATGAGAGATGGCAATTCAGAATTCTAGGTCAGGAAGAGGTTGGTGTTAATGCTTTTGTTTCTTTCCACAGAAAGCTGTAGTAAGAATGTAATCCGAGATCTCTACACTCATCACTAATTCTCACAGTAACGTTGAGTTTTACCAAGTACATCTTCTATTCGGTTTATTTAAAAAGATGTCAACAAACTTCACTGAAGCGTTTCATCAAGTTTTTCTTTTACAGTAGAATAGTTTGAAATCAGTCTTCCAGAATTATAAAAATATATATAGAGAGAGAATTGCAAAGGAAAAAGAGAGAATAGTTATTATGATTTGTTGTAAAAAGTATACAATACATAACTTGAATACAAATTTATAATTTACAACACTTAATTTGGAGGTAATTTATTGACCGTGGAGCTTTTAGGAAAAAGGATTGTCAGGAGTTCGGTATTGGTAATTGAAGAATTAAAAACTAATTTGTAACCAAAAAGTAGTTTTTAATTCATCGATAAATTCGGATGCAATGCTGTGGTCTGTACTGTAAAAATGTCGGCTTAAGCAAACTTGTCCATTATCTCTTTCTTGACGCAAGTGATGAATTCTTTGTGTCGGTTGATATCAGCATTATGAAGGAAAAACGTTTGTGCCCAGCACCACAAAAAAGGGGATTGCTATAAATTCCAGATATCAGTAATCCTAAATTTACCTTGGGGTTCAGTAGTAGGTATAATACTTTCCTATAGTTTTTCATTTTTAAACTTTCCTAGTTTAGCTCCTCTTTATTCCATGTTTCTCAAAATTCCTTGTTATTTACTCATTCGTGCCTTTGACGTTTGCAAGTATAACCTGTAGTCCTTCAATGTCTAGTATTGAGTGTGGTACGATACCGAATTTATCAAATATATTTTGATAATTTATCAATTTTATATGGTTTTTTTGCTATAAATAACAGCTGGTATATTATAGGTTCTGTTTAATAATAAAAACAAATTTATAAGAAAAAAAAAAGAATTATTTTCATTAAAAATGAAAAAAAAAAATATTAAGATAAAATAACTTTTTCTTTGTGATTGCAAAACGTCAAATAAATTAACAAATTGCTGAGTGAATATTGTGACCTGACAGAAGAAAATTAAGTGGTTATGTGGCTAGTGCGATGGGGTGAGTTGGTGGATGTGGAACGATAATTCAGTGAGATTAAGTGTGATAGTTTGTAACATGGAGCTCATTTTTTGTCACTGTTCATCTTTTACGTAACATAATGAATGATGGTAACTCCTTGTATAAGTGAGAGGAAGCTAAGTTCTTACGGCGGCTTCTTCAGTAAGTAGTACGAAGAACGGAGGTACTCGCTTTTCTTATCACATCATTTGCATCGTCTAGATAGTAATTTTCTTCTCTAAGCTCGCTTATCTATCTCGGCGATTGGATTTACATAGAAATTACTTTATTTGGCCGATTAAAACAAAGGAGAAAATACAAGAAAGCAGGAGATAGCAACACTTTAATTGTGTTCCAGCATTTTGTGTGTTAGTAAGAAGATACTATATTCGGCTGTTTTACAGGGCTTTCTTTTCTTTATTGTTTCAGTACTATACCAAGATAATTAAAAAGCTCAAATCTAATGTTTTCTACCTAAATATTAGAAATATGCATAGCTTCCTTAATTGAGAATTGCTTGTCCAATATCGTATTTAAATTTTAGACGATTAATATTTCTTATCACAATTTTTAGTTATATAATTTCTCTTTCTGTAATTATTTAAAACACTCATTGTTTCAAGTACTATATCGCAATACTTAATTAGCATATAACCAATGTTTCATATAAATATTGTTAAAGATTAGGTAAGTAGGTGGCGAAGGGACCAGACCTGTGGAAGGGGCCAATTGATGGATGACTTTAGACGAGGATTACGCAGAAATTGCAATTAGATTCTTCTAGGCTTACCTCGCCCCTTCCACGAAGTTAGAAGTTAGGCCCCCGGGTAAATGATGGTTAGTGTTAACCAGAGTCCATTTTCGTGTCAGATCGCGTGACTCAGAGCATCGGGCTGTTCGTAGCCTTTGCAGTGCCGGTAACAGTGAAGTGATAAATGACAGTATTTTATTTTAAGGCATCTTTGTAAATAAACACATTTAATTTATTTGTACGCATAAATTAATATATTTGCCGTAAGTAATCCATATTTTCTATCAATTTATTTATTTTCAAGTTACTAAAGGCAGTAGTTTCGATTATTAGCTATAATTATTAGGACTATTTATCTGTTAAAATAACTTTAATTTAACTTATAGCCCATAAGAATAACCACATAATATAAGATGTCACTCTAAACGCTGTAATGATTTCCTCGGTACAGTGCAGTAACTCAATAAATAAGTTGCAGACGGGGATTCTTTCAAAATTTGATAGAAAAACACAATTTTCTTTCAAAATGTGCATATCTTTTATAATTCTTCGACGTTTCAGCTTACATAGTAAACCATCTTCTGAGCTATTATGTGTGCGTTGAGGGGAACCTAAATAGCAGATAACCAAAGTTCCCATCAAATTTGTAGGTAATATATTTAGTTAATAGTTAATATATCTATATATTACATATATCTACAGACTATTCTTATTATATCAGTCCTATGACGTCTAAAGACTTCAATCAAAATTTAATCAACACATTAACCAAATAATAATAAAAAAATGTTTTCCATGGTTATAAAACAAACAGCAAATTACATGAATTAATGTATTTACATTATATGCTATAAAACTACATCATAAGTTCAATTAAGTAAAAATTATTTTAAATTTAATTTCATACAATTAAAGAGGTTAAGAATAGGAAAACTAATTAAAAATATTCTCCAAGAATTTTGAATTGCCAAGGTACCTCCAGAATGATATAGATCACTGTATCCTTCATTCACGTATTCAATGAAACTTAGACATTTTTATTCTTAGATATGTCAATATCAGGTAAATTATAGAATTTTAGGAAATGTGAAGTTTTAATTATTTAATTATTGTTTTAAGTAATCCTTTATAAAATCATTGGGAATACTTATAGCTTTAAGAAAATGTGATCACACACACTGGATCCCATATATTTACCAATGTGTAGGTGTTCGCCTGGGTTGCGGTCTTCATACTGCCTCTGAACGCCGCTGTGAACCCTGTCCTCTACACTCTGAGTACTGCCCCATTCCTGACGCCCGCAAGACAGGGCCTCTTCTCCTTCCGCAGATCCTGCAAGCTCTCCCTCTCGCAGGACAGGAGGACCTTCATCACTCTCAACCATTATAACGGTGCCTAAGTCTTGTGTGTTTTCCAGTATATCATAGGTCGGCAATGTAACTTACACATAAGTCAGAATTGGGTGCAGTATACATATACTGAGTGTGAATGTGTTGTTCTGTGGAAGATAAATGTAAGTTATATATCTTTTCGACTCGGTTGAGTTTTTAAAAAGATATGTTTTATTTTACATCCGAAATAATAGGTACAATCGTAACTACTTGCTAACTCTTAAGCTAATACAAAAGGTACAACTGCATCGGATGGGCGAACCCTGGGAGAAGTGACTAGGACGAGCTACTCAGGAGAACTGCAAGGAGGAGAGGTGTGTTAGGCTGGAGCTGGGAACTGTAGAGAGTGGGGGATTCTGGGAATGCTTATTACAATGTTACAGTCTCAGCATGAATAGTAGTATACTAAGGGAAAATAATGGTCTACGTAGGGGTTTCACAATATGTGACTTGTATATACTTAGAGTTTTTATATATGAGTGTGTGTGTGTGCGCACCAGACGAGTGAGAAAGAGTCTCTTCACTCCTCACTGACGAAGGGCAAAAAATCCCGAACATTTTACTCCTTGTGATTTTTTTCTTCTTGTGTGTTCACTGCACTCTCTATCCCACCTGTTCTTGATTACCATATATATGTATGTATGTATGCGAATAAACAAATATATCTAATTCACAAAAAAGTTAATACAAAAATATGTATAAATGTTTCAAGGATACGTGTAGTATTTAACCTCTTGTGCCTCCGGTTTAGAGAGAGAGAGAAAGAAAATTAAACTCTCTCGGCTGTAAATAGTAAATAAAATTGTAATAATAATATAATAAGTAAGAACAGGTGAGGGAAAGAGAGTAGTGAACACACAAAAAGACAAAATTACAATGAGTACAGTTTTTTCGAGGAGATTTCTCACCCTTCATCAGCTTTGTGTGATCACTATACTCTTTCTCCCGCCTGTCTTATTTGCTATATATATATATATATATATATATTCTGATATCTGACGTCNGTTAAACTTATTAATTTTTATTAGGATAAACAATGGCCAATCATGGTTAAATCTTTCTCAATTTTTCTGATAGTTTGCCTTATTTTGACATTATAATGTATTCATCAACTATCTAATTAAAACTAAGTTAAATTTAAAAATTTTTATAAATGATTTATTAAATTTAATTTTAATTTGTGTTTTCAATGTTCTTGTTCAGTATTTTTTTTTTTTCAATAAATCTAATTCCCCAAATTGAAAATGTGATCTAGTCTTTATTGGATGCTTGATGACTTAGCCACCTTTTGTATTTATTACACTTTTTTGTGTTATATATATGTGTAAGTGTGTTTGTGTGTGTGTTTATAATTTATTAATTAAAAACTACGCGCTTTTGTATGTTACAATAAATTGCTCACTTTTCTGGTCCCATTAGCCAAAATAAATGATAAGATAACTAAGGAAACATTGCAAACAATAAGAAACTCCTGATGATCTCTCTTGAAATAGCATTTTTACATCTCTGAATTTTTTATGTTGTTTCATTATTTTATTTTTATTCATTAATTTAACTTATAGCGTTGTGTCTGAATCATTTCGAGAGAATGAAATAAAATTTATTGAGAAACATTTCTATCACCTAGGAGGCTAAAACCTTCCGTACTATCCATCCAGTATCCAATACAGAAGACATCATAAACCTTAAGCATATTTCATTCTTCTCCATCCGTACTAAAGCATGAGATCTTATAATAGATGTTACATAGATTTATTTTCTAACCTTCACAATATTTCTAAGCCTAAAATAGTTGTAAATACAATTCCCGGATGTTAATAAAATACAAATAGTATTTGAAAAAAAATGTTAAGATTAATAAAAGAGCTTATCTTCCTGACAAGTTTTGACATGTAATAAGGTCTGAGAATGGCAATGTAGCTGATATCGGTCATAAGAATTTTACAGAAAAACAATACTTCTGTTAAGGATAATATACATTTTTGTAACTTTGTCTAGATTAAATTTTTTTTTTTTTAGGAGGCTCAGTGGAGTTGTACCCAACTAATCGGCGTTCAATGAGGTAAGAATAACTATAAATTGGTTCTTGTATTTGTTTGGTAAATAATATTTCGACTATACACATTGTTTAGAGCAGGCCAACTAATACCATCTCTCATTAATTCATTTATTTTTCTAATTTGCTTAAACTAATAAAATTATTTTATATTGAAATAGGCAAAGCATACATTGCATTTATAAAAGTTTAAATTCAGAGAAGGAAAGACGACCATGTAAAAGAAGGATACTTTAAAGATTATAAGGAGACACATTTCTTTTTTCTTTGCCATTGGACTGGTAATTAGTAACCGAGAGCTCTAAATCTTAATATTACGAGAATATTTAAATTTAAGACATATTTTAAATATATTTATAACAAATGCTTTGTACTGATAACCTCTCATTTGAGGAGTGCTAAAACTCTATGTGAAATTTACCTCTTGAAATAAAACACTACGAGTCTGCAGACCTCTGGCCATTGCAAGTCTACGGCAATTAATGCCCTTCAATTTGGTAAAAACAAATACCGTTCAATATAGTGGGAAATTTTGTATGGGCGAATCAATATTCGAGCAAATAGCTACTTCCTTTTGTCATCCCTCAAAATGTTCACGTAGGCTTCGACTGTCGTCAGAAGTATTTACCGTTTCTTCCGGGTTGGACAGTGTCAAGTTGTTGATAGATGCCGAGCTTTCGCACATCATGTGATGCTTCTTCTGGGCTAAGTAGAGAATGAGAGCTGTTTTTTAAACCCAGGTGGTATATAAATACCATGTTTTATACACCAGGTGGTGTATAATCCCGGCGCGGTTCAGTCCTTGGGCGAAGCCTGCCTTCTCATTGGTTGATACTGTATTCTGGCGGCTGGTATCAAACAATGACTATTCCAGAGACCAGCCGCCAGAACACAGTATCAACCAATGGGAAGGCAGGCTACGCCCAAGGACCAGACCGCGCCGGGTTTATACACCACCTGGTGTATAAAACATGGTATTTTTATACTACCTGAATTTAAAAAACAGCTCTCATTCTCTACTTAGCCCTGAAGAAGCATCACATGATGTGCGAAAGTTCGACAACTATCAACAATTTGACACGGTCCAACCCGGAAGAAGAAACGGTAATTACATCCCTCAAAATGTTCATTTTTCGTGCAAGCGTTTCGACTTTACACATTCAAATGCAAAGTTGGGAGTTATACGAATTTATCAGAAGTGGGTTATGTTTTGAAAAAAACTGTAATTATATATATATATANATCGATATAAATATAGTTAATTGCAGACCATTTTAAAAGAGTATACTTATTTTAAAATTTAAAATATGTTTTCCCACTATTTTCTTTTTAAGCTGAATAAAGTGGAAGATAAATAAATTAATGAAAATAGGAAATTCAATATACAATCAATCGAGTGGTGAATAGTTGGGAAAATAGCTGGTACGCGCAGACAAGTTAGTCTTAACTTCGGCACTCGCTTAGTGATTAAGTGCCCACAGAATGGACATCTCTGATTAATGATGGGATTCGAACCCATTCATTCTTCAAAGCGATCCCTTCATTTATTTTCCACAACTAAGTAGGGAGGAAGAAAAAAACAAAAAAAAAACAAAAAAACAAACGAATTCAATGAAGCTGATTCATTGACTTACTAAAAGCAGCAAGATTTCTCTTACAAGTATGTGAGAACTAAGGAAAATAAATCCCATACCCGGATTTTAAGTGAATTTAACAATATATCTTGGTTAATTATTCAATTTAAATTAATTACCAATCTTAAATGACACTGACGGCTGTAAAATTATAAATTTGTCTAAATTGTATCTAAGAAATGTTTAAACTCAAAACTTGAAGTTATGATTCAATAAAAACCTATATTTCCTCAAATATCTATTAAGTTGCACAATAAAATAAATACAGTATGTTATTTATTTTAAGTGCGTTTTCATGCCATGAAAAATGTTATTTACCCATTAGAAAGTAATTTATTTCTTATTTATTCTATTAACACTATTTGTTTATATTTTTGCCCCTAACCAAACAGAGAAATTCATTGCAGAAGTGCGGCTTGCCCTAGGTTGAGGAGCAGCCTCGAGACGACGGTGACCGACCAAGGCGTGGTACTGGCAGGTCAGAAGTCCAAGTGACAGCGAGCCGGGTCCCAGAGAAGGGGCCCTAACTCTCTCTACGACTAGAGATCAAAGCTCCACTCTCGCCAATGAGATTGAGAGAAGTTCATCAACGGATTCACAGCTATTAGCAGAGTCATAGGTTGTATCCGCCGGTGAACTTATTTTAAACCAATCGTTCTCAATAAAAAATTGTAGTTTTTTAAATGAGGGCCATTTGAGAGAATTAAAGAAGCCATTTATTTGCTGGCTGACTAAAAATAAAAATGATTATTCAAAACATGACCTTCTTGATGGAAGCCAAAAGATCCAAAAATAAATGACAATTATAATAACACTTATTTATTGCCTGACAGGACCCTTAGACTTGATGTATCTTTCAAAGTTGAAGGTTAATTGTTTTAAATTATGTAATGTCTTATAAGGTCCTGAAGAGGAGTTTAGGAAAACGAAACTCTTCGGGCAATATATAAGTGTTTTTTTGACATGCCATCTATTTTTGACCTTTCCATCAATAAGTAAAAGAAATGGTTTACTTCAGAGATTGTTCGGTAGAAACGAGAAATTGTATTCACTTAAAGCGATTCGCGGTTATACGAATTTACAGAGATGAAAGAAGCATTCCTTAGCTATATTCATTGTACTATAGAGGTACAGACAAATTAAAGGGAGAAATTTAAATATTTTGCATCCTTCAGATGGCATAAGTTAAGAATTATGCCATAAAAATTACAATGACTTACTAAAAAACAAAATTGGGACGCCTGCTTAGCTGAGGGATTCCCTTCTGGGAACTAATGGTTCCAGTCCCGTATTTTGATCCCTGGCAATCTGGGGAGAAATTTTATTGAGAAATAAAATATTTCTCAGTGTCACAGCTGTTTAGAATAAGGTTTGTACACTGGTACTGAGATAGCCTTTCTCTACACGACCCTAAGTAGCTGGTTGGTAGGTAAATAAATAAATCAATAAAAATAAATAAATAATGCTCCTACGTTTATATTATAACCTATGAGTAAGAAATATGGTTATAAAGAGCAAATTGAGGCGTTACACACAACTCCTACTAGCGCTATGCAATATTCCATACACAGACTAATGTTTTCCATTAAGATCTGTGTTGAGTAATTCTTGTTAATCATCATCTCAAGTCATTCTTGTGATCCTTCGTAACATAAATATGGAGATTAATAATGTCTTCTGAAAAGATTGACTAATTATGCGTGGAAGAATCTTGTTGTTCGTCAAAAATAAGCTCAATGAGATAAATGGAATTTTTTCCTTAGGAATACTCTTCCCAGAGTAGATAAGCTCATAACTAAATACCAGGAATGGCTGCACTCAGGATGATGTAAGTTTGTTTCTGTCCGTGGTTTTTAAGAATCAATCAGAATTCGATGTTCAAGAGTGTCAGTGGAGTCAATTCAAGAAGCCGTAATAGTCCTAATAAGGATTGCCTCAGGACATCTTGTGACCCAAAATACCAATCCTGCGACTGACTATAGAGGCCCGGGGAGAATCACATGTTAAAATGTGCTTAATCACTAAATGTCATCAAATCGTTCTGGTCGCCTTATTTTTTTCCATTCAAAAAAAAATTGTAACCAATTAGGGCTGAGTGTTCACAGAAACAAACAGGAATCTTCTGGATCACCAAATATACAAGCCTAGAGAGAAAAAAGGAATTGGTCTTGTAAATGTTGAACTTGGGGACATTTGCTTAGAGCCCTAACCACCAAATTACTGTCCTCTGTGAAGCAGTCAATGTTGTATTACAGTGTCGGTAAGGTAATATTGGAAGTGAACCTACTATGTACAAATGTGAGTCTTGGAATCCAGATATCCTTAAAGTTGTGAAGGAATACTCAGTGACGAAAATAATGACCTGATTGCTCAAAACAAAATATAACCTATTCATAGATTCTTCAACGGGACTTGGCCGTCTCGAAAAGATGTTTTTACGAGCTTTCGTACATCCTATTGGCTTCTTCATGGCTGAATGAAGAATGAGAGCGACATGACCAGAGGGCTCTTTTATCTGCCTTAGAATCTCGACCTAAGTCTACCTTCCCATTAGTAGGCGCTTATCAGTCTCATTCCGGAGGTATCTATCTGTTATCGTTGGTAGCTCTTCTGCCAGATAATGCTGATTTCCAGTTTTGAATTAAAGTATGTCCTTCTTCCCTATTACCGTCATTTAGGTTTTTATTATTTCTATGACTTCTCTAAAGATTAAATCCTCCGAAAATGGACTGATTGGAGCCAACCTATAGAAAGGACGACTTAGATTCCAGATCCAGTTCCCAGGCTGGGATAAAAGCTTCCTGGACCTGTAGTCGCCTTTAATCACATATTCAGCCCTGAAGAAGCCATCACAGGATGTGCCAAAGCTCGGCAAAAAGCGCTTAATCGTCGCGGTCAAGCCCGGTAGAATCTATAAATATATCTGGAGACCATGTAAGCCTAAACCGAAAAATACTTTCCTAAAGAACCGTCCAATACTCTTTAGAATGAAGCTGAGTATTGCCTATTACAATTAAGTTAATGTTATTATAGTGTTGGAAGTTCGTTGGCCGTCGAGTGTTATGCTGGAGAAATTAGTCAGGTTTTCGGCCAGGATCAGAAAAATAAAATACTCCAAAATTGTTGGGTAATTATTTTATTATTGCCGACTTTTCTTTATGCACTCTGAGATGTGACCTCGGAGATCTTTACAGATATCATTATCGCCCTTGAGATGAATTACAAATTAAGTTGAAATGTCCGCAAAAATAAAATAATTACCCAAAAATTTTGGAGTATTTTATTGTTCTGATTCTGGCCGAAACCACGACTAATTTCTTCAGCATGAAACTTAAAGCTCCCAAATTAGTAACAGCCATATTTATTCTAAATTGACAAGAAGTAGTGAGTTGAGAACGTACAAAGTAAAGAAAATGTTGAGAACCACTGGGTTAATTAATAAATACAACCATGTGATGACCAATTTTATTTATTATTTTCAGTGAGGTTATTATTATAACTAATAATCAGTGATTGTGAAGGTTTTTGCTATAAAGTACTTACTCAGTTGGCCCAGTTCCATCCAGACATGAAATGTTAAAATTTCTACTTCTAGCCCAGATAGTTTATATACTTTAACTAAGTTTAATGAACCTGGTAATAATGTCATTTAGATGTATATTAAGAGCCCCCAGGCATTATTCCAGTGGCCAATTATTCTTATCATAGACTTAATTAAATCATAAAACTGCTTATTAATTAAATTATATATGCACACATATACAATCATATATAATACACAAAAATGTGTGCTCTCATTAAATTTTGGTACAAACGTGAAAGTGAGGGAGATTTAAAAAAAATTTAAATACCCTTAATTTAGCCAATAAAATTTGACAGCAATTTTACTCCCCAGCTCATGTTAATTTATAATCATCTTAATTTTGTCTAGGCACAATCAAAGTGTATCTAGAGTAGAGTTTTACTTCATAAGCAGAGGCACCCCTAACAAATTATGAGAAATGACAACAAAATGCCCTCAACGTATCAAATCCACTACAAATTGTTTTGTCCCTATACCATGACTATACTAAATTAACATACCCTGAGCTGTATTAAGCTGCATATAGCTCAGGGTATGTTAGGGGCCATTCATCTATTTTTTTTTTGCAATTGTAACTGGTTATATATTTTCAAATCTAAAGTCAATCAAGTAGAAACAAAATATACTTTATATTAATGAGTATGTAGTAAATTGTATGAGAATAAAATAAGAATTGTAAGAGAATAAACAATTTTTTTTTTTTTGTAAATATCTTAATTTAGCATAAGGTAAAAAAACACAGTCAGGAAGTATTGTGCATTCAATTCTAGGAAATTATATTGATGTCACATGTTCGATTCCCAATAATAAATCTTTAAAATTTACATAAAATAAATTATAAAAGCTAAATTCAAAACATTAAATATAAATATTTTTAAAATAATATACTTAAAAAAAGCAGAAAATGTTCGAAAGAAAAAGCTATAATTTTATCCATATAAAATAAATAAATTTAAATCCTAGAATTGATTTATTATTATTGAATGTATTAGATTATTCTCAGGATTTTATAAATTAATAAGCCTCTGTGTAAGAATTTACTTTTTTTTTCTTGTAATGAGCCTTTCATTTTAGTAATAAATAATTAAATTTAACCTCATTAGTAAAATTAAATTAATAAGAGCTAGGTAAAGAATGAAAAATTTTATGTTTTCCTAATATAACTCTCATATATGTAGATTATTTAATATGCTACTTATGTTTTTAAAATTATTTATTTGACAAGTAGGTACATTTGAAATATCATATTATTACTTTTTTTAGTCAAAACAAGAACTTTATGCATAACACCATAAAAAACTATAAAACAATTTTAATTAAGATTTTAATAAATTATAAAACTTTATATTTCATTCAAATTTTAATAGTTANTTTCTGTTATTAAATTGCCAAAAGAATATTTACCTTTTTATTGTTATATATATATAATCATTCAATAAAAATGGAAAAAGTATATTTAATAAAATGTATGAGAATGCCATTAACAATAGTATAAATACATAAAATCATAGGCCCACAATTTTTATAATTAATTAAATAATACTATATAGGAACTTAGCTTAATTTTAACTTTATAAGTACTCTTATAAATTGGGAAAATAAAAATAAATAATGAGAAAATAGTGTTTATGATGAACCGGTTACCTGCAGTTACAATTCACTAATCCAAATTGTCCTGTATCATTTAACAAATTTGTGTACATTTAATAAGTTCTTCCTAACACGATTATACATCATAATATACAAGATGTAAAATAATATCCCTGAAAGGATGTTAGGAGGTTACTCATTAAAATATTTCAAGCAATTGTCACAAATAATTTTCAGTTTTAAAGAAAGTTACTTATAAAAAATATTGCAATGAATGGCTGGACCAATAGAAGGAATAATCAAAGGTACCTCATTTTGGAGATTGGTTACTAAAAATACCAAAAAAGATAACTAGATATTATCTAAAAATATTTTGTTCCTTAATCCAACTCTTTCTAATCATAAATACTTCAATCTAACTAGTAAAAGATTTCAGAAGCTCGATTTATTTAATTATAATGATTGTATGAGCTATTTTCTCAAACTAATCTCTCATATAAGATATAATTCATGTTTATCGACAGAAAACACCACTTTTCACTAGTAACACAAAAAAGTATTTAACCAGGTATTTTTCACTTTTTCTATTTTAAAAGCTGTTTAATAATATTTCAGGAAAGCTTAGCCACATAAATAAGAGAATTTCTTCTTCAAATTCTAAAATTATAAAGAATCTTCTTTTTAAGTAAACTTTCATTCAGTCCAAACATAATAATTGAAAAAATAATATTAATGCACACACCTATAATTACTTCAAATAAGAATGGGATCTACACTAAAATAAAATGGAAACACTAATTTTTCTGCATTTATGATAGACAGTAAGGAAAACTACTCATTTAATTTTCTTATATTTAAGGATGCATCCAACTATAAGAATTCTTTATCTTTAGTATAAGTTATTTGTAAGTTCAATATTCATCTTGTATTATATACATTTTACTCTTATATTTAAGGATATTTAATTGAATAAGTTAATATTTAGTTATAAGGATTCATATATTATTGAATCATATTCAAGTATGTTAAGAAATTTTTCATATCCATTCCTTAAATAATTAGATTTATAAAAGTGTAAATAAGTAAATATATAAGTTCTTATGTTTCTTTGTTTATATTTATTTATGAAAAGGACTATATTACTAAAGAACATTAGTGGAAAATTCACTATAAACGTCAATATGGCTGTGAATAGTTTCTTAGAAAATACAACTGGAAATTCAGTGTTAATTGTACTCTAATACAACATTACTTTTGCTGTAAAATAAAATTTTTCCTTCTTCATGAATTGTAATTTAAAAAGTGTAAATAAACATTCTTATTTTTACAACAGTATTGTCTACTTCCCCACTCTCGCCCCTCACTCCAGTAAAACCAAAACAGAAGGAACTAAAGACAACTGTTCATTTTCAGTAAATTGTGAAAACTGATTTAATAATGCCTTTCTTAAGCACAAGTGGATCCTCCAAGCCATCTGGAGCTAGCCCGGATTTCAGTCTTTCTTTCAACTACTTTCAATAACATTTTAGGAAAGCAGGAAGCGCCCTTTAATTGGAAGATGTGCATGTATTCATATGTTGGGAATGTGGCAGCAATCACTGCATGTTGAGGGCTAAAGTGCATTTCCCATGGACTGCACGAAGGAGAATGTGCAAAAGCAGCAGAATGAGAGAGGTTGAAGACATCTTCACTGTATTTGGATCTTGATCTTTAGTTGGCAGAGTTGAGACAACTGGAAAAAAAAAAAAGGAAAAAAATGTCGTTTGAGGGGCTCAGAAAAACAAGAAACATCAGGAAGAATTCCTATGGACTGGGTGGAGTTTCAATGGACAGGGTAGAATTCCATAAATGCTGTTGTAGGGGAGAGAAGACAATCAATCATAAATTTTCTATTATAATCAATTAGTACTAGGAGATAAAGTACCAACACCTTATCTAGGGTTCAATAAGTGTATATATCTCCTCCAGACTTCCTGTAGGGAGGGAAATGCCTTCATTAGGGTCAAGAAGCCAAACCCCGAATGATAAGCTAAATTTTGTTTTATCTCTTTCAAAACTTAGTAAACGTAAATAATTTCCAATATTTAGACACATTATTTCATTGAATTCTAAATTAATCATTAAATAGTAGTTCAAGTTTTCTATGAGTTTTAATTGCAAATGTTTTAGCTATTCAAGTTTCCTATTAAATGCTTAAGCTATTAGCTATTTTATTATTCTTAGATGATATCTCAGAAGAGTAAAATAGGATATAATCACTCAATAAGTAATAAATTATTTATATAATTTATTAAATAACAAAATCTATAAGTATAGTACAATTTACAATATAAATACATAACAACATATTTTACACATGAATAAATATACAATTTAATAAAAACATTTAATTTACAACACATTTGCCAAGTATTTAAGGGAAAATTCCTTTGGTAATTTACTAGACAATGACTATAGGACAATTAAAATATAAAATTTGTCTCAAAGTATAAGATAAAAATCTTTCTTAAATGGATATTAAAAAAACAGATATCCACTTCATTATAAATATATATACTTAAGGTATTTNGATCATTTGAATTCTATTTAAACATCTTAAAATTTAGTTAAATAAGAAAACTAATTTGAAATTAAATTAAGCCTAAAACATTTTTGTTGTAATACTTATTTGTAAGTTTTTATTTCAAAGAGATCTTTCATATAATAAAAATTTAACCTACAATTCAAAAATTTTCTTAATTGAGCATTCATAAAAGTAGTTTATGAAGTTGATTAGAAATTATATTCAAAAAAAATGGTTTAGATGGATTTATATATCACAGTCAAAGAGTATTTACTCATTGGAATAACAAAAATAAATAATAGTATAACAAGAATTAAATTATATTTATCTAAATTAAAAGCATTATTATATAAATTATCACCTCATTATTATTAAGTCCACAAATCTTTTTTTTTTTTCTCAATAGAGATTGTTATCTTTTGTCTACTACAAATAAATAATTGAATAACACACATGGTTTAACACTTTGTGGTTACACTATTTTAAAATTATACAACTCATCACTTCTGTGATGCTTAATGATTTTGCAGACAAAAATAATGATAAGGTGATAATTAAATGAAACATTTAGACTATTTCCAGGCATACAGCTCTTGAATGTAAACTAGTAAATAAAGTAATAAATAAATAGTAAATAAGTTCCATTCATTAACTTGATAAAACAAGTCAAAAACAGCAGCAGCAGAATGTAAGCAATTAAATACCTCGAAAACAAGCAAAATGAGATAAAAGTGAGCTGTGTTCAAACTAAAATATAAACTTGTGGTGGTTCTCTACAGAATCTCTTCCTTGTCTCATTTAACAGCTGTATCTAGATTACTTCACATCATGATGCTGAAGGCTGGCTGGAGTTTGGCTCTTTCTTTAAAAGCTAAATAAGTGTGGTATACTCTTAAGATCTAGCTTTTGTAAAACCAAACAGTACACCGATAATATTGATTAATCAGTACAATAAAAAATTGTTGGGGAATTATATAATAATCAATTACTTATTTAACCCTTTAAAAAAATCAATAATTTCAATTTCCGTAAGACTTTTCATCAGTGTATTTGGAAAAGAACAAGGCACATTCCAGGAGATATGGGTAATTCTTATAAGTGGGTAATAACAACATATCTTGTGTTCAACACAGTGTCCTTGAGATTTCGGTGAATACTCACATCAGTATCCCTTTTTTCAGTTAATAGAGTTTTGACAAACAATAAAGACAAAACTAAAATGAAATAAAAGTAATTTTTAAAACTTACAAAATTTACTAATTGTATTCTATATTAAAAAATGCAATTGTTTCAATTTGGAATAACTGATTATAAATCTGTAACATCGGTAAATAACCCTTAACTTTCAATCAAGGAATTAGATAGTAAAGAATTTTCTTTTGTAATTATAAATTTCATTAAAAACTTAAAAAGCACTTTCTGTTATTAAATTGCCAAAAGAATATTTACCTTTTTATTGTTAGGCTTAGGAGCTTCTTGATATCATCAAATTTAAAATTTTTTATTTTAAGGTTTTTGTTATTATTCTATAATCATCATGAACCTCAAGAGAATTATTTTTTTTTTTTTTAGTCTTAAATAACAAACAATGATGCCCATCAACAATGATACCAATCAAACAAGTTTAAGTGAGGTAGCTGTTCTGCAAAGCAGTATGCTCTAATATCAAGCCTACTTGAAAGTATTTAGCAGTCATAAAATAAATTAGTTTTTAAAATGTTATATACATAAACTACCCTCTCCTACTAGCCCCTATATATTTTTTTATTTTTTCATTTTTTTGACAGAATGGTAAAAAGGATTTTCAAGAGAAAAGTGAAATATAAAAACTAGAATATAATAAGACTAAATAAATTATTCACTTATATAGAAATAATATTTTCAAGCAAGTGCTATTAGAATAGTAAAATGACAGAATTTCTATAATTTAAATTTATTTTTCACTTTCTTATTTTTATCAGGGGTTTGATAAATAAAATTTTATCAAGTACACTGTATGAAAAATACATAATGCTGTTCATTCATACATAGGCAAAAACAGTTTAAAAAATTAACTTTTTAAACTGTTATTTAACTTCAAATATCATTTCTCAATTGATTTTTCAATTGATTCAATCGATTTTTAAATAAGTCAACTTTTATGAAGTAAAAAACTAATATTCAAATTAATCACTTCAAAAAATAAAGTAAAACAAACTCAATTTAAAAAAATTATCTGTGTAAAGTCATTTTGTTATGCAGCTAATAAAATCTTGATGTGCTTAACACTTAATTGACTTGAAATTTACCTAAAACTACAAATTAAATAAAAGAAAAAAAAAGTGAAAAAATCATGAAACACAGACTTTTTCACTAATTCCTGTCAAGAAACTACATGTATATTATTATATTACTGGAGATTTTTTACCTTAAATTTCAGCAATATATTTTGCAAACATTTTGAAAGCAAAAAGAACTAATTAAATACTTAAAATTATGATTTCGGGAATTAGTTTTAAATGGTACATTGTTCTATAAAAAAAATTTAATATTTCAATTGCCTCAAGAATAAATTTTCATTAAAAATAAACCAAAAAAATAATAAATTTTGTAAAAAGTAAATGAATCTTCCTAAGCATTTAGGTGTCACATATTTAACTATTTTTATTAAAAATGTATACTGATTTATTAATTAAATACATCTAGAGTTCTTGAAAAGAAGCTTAACAAAATATTTATTGGAATAAAGTTTTAACTAAAAATTGTTTTAAATATTCTTAAAAAATTAAATACTTCTCTTAATCCAATATAAATTAAGAAGAAAAAATAGATCATTTGAATTCTATTTAAACATCTTAAAATTTAGTTAAATAAGAAAACTAATTTGAAATTAAATTAAGCCTAAAACATTTTTGTTGTAATACTTATTTGTAAGTTTTTATTTCAAAGAGATCTTTCATATAATAAAAATTTAACCTACAATTCAAAAATTTTCTTAATTGAGCATTCATAAAAGTAGTTTATGAAGTTGATTAGAAATTATATTCAAAAAAAATGGTTTAGATGGATTTATATATCACAGTCAAAGAGTATTTACTCATTGGAATAACAAAAATAAATAATAGTATAACAAGAATTAAATTATATTTATCTAAATTAAAAGCATTATTATATAAATTATCACCTCATTATTATTAAGTCCACAAATCTTTTTTTTTTTTCTCAATAGAGATTGTTATCTTTTGTCTACTACAAATAAATAATTGAATAACACACATGGTTTAACACTTTGTGGTTACACTATTTTAAAATTATACAACTCATCACTTCTGTGATGCTTAATGATTTTGCAGACAAAAATAATGATAAGGTGATAATTAAATGAAACATTTAGACTATTTCCAGGCATACAGCTCTTGAATGTAAACTAGTAAATAAAGTAATAAATAAATAGTAAATAAGTTCCATTCATTAACTTGATAAAACAAGTCAAAAACAGCAGCAGCAGAATGTAAGCAATTAAATACCTCGAAAACAAGCAAAATGAGATAAAAGTGAGCTGTGTTCAAACTAAAATATAAACTTGTGGTGGTTCTCTACAGAATCTCTTCCTTGTCTCATTTAACAGCTGTATCTAGATTACTTCACATCATGATGCTGAAGGCTGGCTGGAGTTTGGCTCTTTCTTTAAAAGCTCTTCAATCTGAATAAAAATACAAATATATATATATAAAATTTGTCCAGTTGCAATTTTTTTTTCAATAAGATATACAATAAGGAAATAGGAAAATTTTGTTCATTCAATTCATGATGTTTTGACTAATTGGTAAAGGATTCTTATACTTAATACAACTTTTTATCTTAAAGCAAATTATTCAACAGTTTGGGAAAAAGACACCATTGATTTTAGTTTTATTCTTTATGTAATTATCTTACACAAAAGAAGATGTTTCTGGCATCACTTCCAGTCTCAAATTTGTCTATTGCAGAAGACCATCATGTTGTCATTTACTTTTTATTATAAAACTTAAAAACAATCAACAAACAAGGAAAAATAAAAATTATTGTACAAGAAATGCAAAGGAATATAATAAAAAAATCTTAATACCTCAGCTGGAACTCGAACTCGGGTCTCCTGCTACTGAGTCCGGAATACAGGAGACCCAGGTTCGAGTCCTGGCTGAGGAAGTAACATTTTTTGTTTTCTATTCCCTTGCATTTCTCGTATAAAATTAATGTGGGATTAAATACCACAAATAAAATCAGTATTTAATAAAAATTATTGTTTTTAAAATAAAAAGTATATGACATCAACTTTTATGTCAAATTTCAGACAGGGTGTAAAGCCTGACACACCATCTATTATGTTGACAATTACATAAAAGAATGAAACCAAAGACAAGCTGGCTTTTTTCTCAAATTAGAAAATAGGGGATTTTCTTCAAAGAAATCATTAATGATTAGAATGCAAAAACGCATTGGTCATGTAAATTAGACATAATTTAATGAATAACTGATTTATATTGCTACAAAAGAAGAATTATCTTTGTTTTGAAAGCTGGAATAATTATTAGTAATGAAATTTAAGATGGCCTTAAGAGTTGGTAAACATAACATTGCAAAACGTGATTGTTGATTGTAAATTGTCTACTGGTCATGTAACTTAATAAGGGTGTGAAGTCTAAAAGGTTGGTCCATCCAAATAAAATATGAAAACTGTTTTCCTCAAGGAGTCCATCTTTACAGGCTCCCTTGAATTCATGCTTCCAAGTCCATGGAATCGAGATGTCATCTACAGGCCGGTCTTGCACACTATTACTTGTTTCTCAAGTATTTCTTCTAATGTATCATTTCTTCTAAGTGTTGGGTCATTAAGAGGATGGGTTTCTGCAGTCAATTTGATCAGTTAGATAGTCTAATTATAGTTTCTTAAAGGTTTCTCATGGATTTCTTGTTCTAGTTGTGTTCAAGAATGTCAATTTATAATGGGGTTGTCTGTGTAGGATAACCAATATTCAAGCAATAACAACATATTTTGTCTACTTATAAGTAATTGTTTTGGAATGAAATTTTTTGGCTTTTAATACCTTAATCAGATGCTAGAAGAGATGTGACAATATTGTTTTGGCCAGGGGCCATAGAATGGACGAATAAATTGCTGAGATAATGTTATATAAGAATACTATCAGTTCTTCTCCTTACTTTAAAAGTCTGTCAAACATAAGGTCAGTAATGTCATTGGCAAGGAAATGTATGTGAAGACTACGTATCTCATCCAACACTTTGCCCAGAATCTCCTATTCTCTCTCAACCCCTTAATAGTTCAGCAAGGAGAGGAGGCTATTATTAATTATGGATGGGTAAGGTTGGATTTATGTTTCATGGTCCTTACATTTTATTTAGAATATATTCTTCTAAAAAAATCAGTATATGTATATTACAATTTCACTAATGTTTTCTTCTACATTGTTATTTGTAATGTAGTTCCTAAAACTGTATATAATTATATACCATGCTGAAAGTTCTTCTTGCCATCCTCAGAAAAAGTAATGAATTAAGGCATAAAGAAGTAAAAAAAATCTTCTCTTGAGTGGAGGAGCTCCAGGAATAGGTGTCTAATTGAAATTGAGATCTTTGGTTTATACTCCTTATCTACAGATTGTTTCTAAAATTTTGTACTAGTAGATGTTGTTTTAATATTACGTGTTGTTTGAGAAATATGGAGATTTTCTTTCTAGTGCAAAAATAATGAATAGTGACATTTAACTTCAAAGAGAATAACTGAGACAGTTATATAAAGCATCATCTTTTTGGGAAGAATAGTGCTAGTAAATAATTTTGATGATTTCCTAAAGAATACTATAATATTTACTATTTACTTTTTATTTGAGTTAACATGGTTTCTTCCAGCCTTTCTGGTTATTTCTGAATATTACTTCTTAAAATAACTTTGTAAAATTCTATTATTTTTTGCTTTTCCTGCTCATGTTAAAATAAATGGATGATAATTGAATCTTGTCTTGTCAGTCATTGGAAGTTGGGGTAAAGGTAAATCTATATATATTTTCTGACAAAATATTTTCTGGGAGGAAGTAAAAAAGTCTCTATTGTAGGCAGGGGTTTGACAAGATAGGAGGGCATGTTGGGAAAGGGCAGAAGCATTAATGACATATTTGCCTATGCTGCAACCATTTAGGTATATGCTTTGCTTTAAGCAATTCCTAGTAATGAGGCAGTATAATATGCTCTTGCAAGGCAAATCAAATTACTTTTTCACAAATTCTACCTGTGAATCCTGTGACACAGAGGACTTTATATTTCTGTGATTGAACAACTAATATTTATTCAGTTATTTGTTGTATATGGTTATTCACCTATTGAGCATTACTGCTTTGATATTATTTTAAATATTTATTCCCCCAAAGCACAGCTCCAAAAGACCTTTCTCTTCATAGGAAGGCTATTTAAGGGGTATTCATTATTATATAATTAAAATTATCCCCAGCATAACTACTTATACATCCAGTAAAATAGAAAACACTTGGGAAAAATAAATCTGATTTTCTTAATCAAGTAATAAGACCTACATTCCAATATTTAAGTTTAAGATAGATATAATATTGAATATCAAAAAATTTTCACAATATATTTTATACCTGTGCTTTGTACATTTCCTTAACATCTTGAAGGTCCATCCTTAACTCCTCACTTTCTTCTAATTTCTCGCCATACATTTGTAGCAGAGCATCGTACTGAGTCCTGAAATAAAAATTTTAAACATTTATAAGGAAAACAAAAAAAAAAAATTGCGAATATTTTTGAGTAAAGAGCAAGCACTGAGAGTTACATTATGTAATATACATAAAAAATTATAAATGAAAAACAAAAATTATTGTTTAGCTTTCCATATTTTACTTAAAAGAAGTTTCTATGGTCAACAAGCAAAAACACTTCAATATCAAAACCTGAATTTTACAAAAACCCCATTCATTTTTCTGACAAGCAATATCTACTTATTAAATTAGATGCGAGTAACCTCAAGACTTTGAATAGTAGAAATCTGTAATTTTTATAGGACAAAAACCTTTGAAAACTATTTTTATTCAACCAAGAGGGTTCATCGACCAACAGACATTGAAAACAGGTGCAATTTTGACTAGGTGATGAAAAAATTTTCAAATTTCTGAAGAGACTAGAGAATAGAAATATAAATGGAGTCTTAATCTTGTTAAAGACTAAGGAAGCAGGTGGCATGTGTACCAGACCTGTAGGGGCCAATTGAAGAATGACATCTGTTTCCTTAGGTCAGAGAAGAGAAGTTACTGAGAAATCCAGATGATAATCTTCTAGGCTCTTCTCGACATTCCATGAAGTTATAAAAGCAGCTCGCCAGTGGCCCCCCGAGTCAGTAATAAGTTAGTCTCCATCTGTGGTAGATTCCGAGTCAGATCTCATACACGTTATCTTAAGGCATCAATGTAAATAAGCATATTTAACTTATTTGTATATATTAATTAATTTATTAGCTGTAAGTAATTAATATTTTCTATTTAATTATTTATTAGTTATTAAGGGCAGTAGTTGCAGTAGGTTATGTTGTAATTAGTAGGTGTAATTATTTGTGATAATAAATTAACTTTAATTTATCTCATTGTTTTTAATCAATAGTGACCCGTAGCTCATAACAATATTATTATTCATTATAATGATTTCCTTCACTTTAAGAAGAAAACAGATGAGTGACTAGATATGAGAGGAAAGCTTACGTTCTAGCTAATAATATCTAAGGGAATTCAATGTCCCATTGATGAAGATGTGAAGACTGAAAGAAGCCTGAAGTCAAACTTAAGTTAAATGCTTCAGTATCAATCTTGTAATCTCTCCCTCAGCCATTTTCTCTGTTAGTTGTGGAAACAGGAATTAAGCATGTTGCTCCATGTAAATCGCCTAGTAATGACCTCTCGAACATCCTTCTAAGAGACATTATAAGGATGGGGAAAGCATATCTGCTAAGTCTGCTGGGCTTGTCTCTACAGTGGCTACTTTCCTAATATATGAAAAATGCAACATATATATGCTTTAACAATATATACAAACTCATCAATATCTAGTGACTCAAAATTTAAGATTATTACTCATGAATGTAAATAGTTCTTTAATGTTATAGTTCGCTATTATTTTCTAAATGAAACCCTGTCTTTAGAATAGTTTGAACTCAACCTGGGCATACAGCTGTTCAACGATTGTTATGGATCATGCAAGACTTAGTAAAAGGCTTTGAGAAGGAACAACACACCCCAAGTGTACTCATGAATGTGGAGAAACATTTGACAAGGTTCAGCATCCTTTAGTAAATAGACAATCCTCTCTTTGTGCTGAGTGTGGAAAATTACAGTCTTCCTTGGCCACTTTTCATGTACACCTGCCCTATATAGCCAGCAACTAACAAAGCACATCTAAATAAGCTGCAGTTTTAGAATAAGTCCCTTCACATAGTTGTAGGAGCTATTTGGTTGGAATAGGAAAAACCCCCGATTCAGAAAGAGCAAAGCATAGCTGAGTACATTAATGCATCTACTAAGTTTCTGGATTGTATCAGATTCACTCTTGATAACCAGGTAAATAAATAGGATGATCAAACCCCACACCTTTGCATGAAACTTGAAACATGAAAATTTACTTTCATTAAAAATAGAAAATATACTTATTTTTTCCATTTATTCTTCATATGTTAACTATTAAAATAATGTATGCAATTTTTTTTTTTTTTTTTTTTTTTTTTTTT
>KZ807801.1:228801-246683 GCA_000696205.2 Oncopeltus fasciatus
AAATGCACCGGCCCGGATAGCAGGGGATCCAGGTTCGAGTCCTGGCTGGGACAGTTAGATTTTTTATTCTGTTCCCTTGCACTAAAAATTATCTAAATTTACGTGGGATTAAAGACCACAAAATAAATAATATTTATAAATTTAATGAATTTAATGAATTTTGTAGTAAGGAGGAGTATTGGAAATATAAGATTTACATAATCATGAGAGGAATTATAATGACAACACTGCGTATATGTCACCACTGCTTTAAGCCTGTCTGATAATAGACAAGTAGTAACCCTCTTGTTGTTTGTTAAATGAGGGTGTTCTCATCTATCACCATTTTATAATAAAATTTTAATATTAACACAATACACAGAATTATTTTAAGTTGCCTACCCTGTGTGAGATATAAGTACCTCACAACAATCAGAATTTGTGATTTCTTGATTGAATCGTTCTTAAATGCTGATTAGATGAAACATTATTATGAAAATTTAACAGCAAAATCAATGTTAACAGATTTTTGAAGAAAAAGCCGAGTAGCCCTAAGGAATGAAGGAGTCAATATTATTAGCAACAAATGTGTAAAGACAGTTAAAAAGGATCATATAGCAATGCTTTATTTATGTTTTATTCCAGTAGTCATAGTCATTATAGGTTCCTAGAGGCCACCAGGGCCAAGAAATACTAAATAAGCATAAACAAATAAAATAATATTATTTGTAGATAACTTTTTTATTTATGAAGTGATTGTGAGTCTTTTTTATGCTATTATTAATTTTTTTTTTTTTTTTTTTTTTTTTTTTTTTTTTTTAATTTTAAAAAAAATTTTTTTTTTTTTTTTTTTTTTTTTTTTTTTTTTTTTGTAAATGCTTAATTACACATATATTTTATTTGCTTATGAAAAATGATGTGTGAAGTACTTCAAAATGTAAAAATATTAGCATAAAAATGTTTAACATAAAAACCTTTTAATGTGAATATCATTCAAATTTCTGTTAAATAAATTTTGCTGAAGAAAAAAATTATTTAACTATAATCACATAAGAATTTTGTTTTCATTAGTCAGAACGGGATTTCATTTTTCTTTGCAGTATTCAATAAAATAATAATAATATTGTAGAATTATACTTCAATACTCTATTATGAANAATAAGCATAAACAAATAAAATAATATTATTTGTAGATAACTTTTTTATTTATGAAGTGATTGTGAGTCTTTTTTATGCTATTATTAATTTTTTTTTTTTTTTTTTTTTTTTTTTTTTTTTTTTTTTACACAAGAGCAAAAATAAACTGGCAAACAATTTTAAGTTTAGGCCTAAACAAAAACTATTTTTTTAAATGACAGACCAACTTGCCTTTGATAAAGTTAACAGAATAAGTCAAAATGAGTTTAAGAGAGAAGTAAAATAATTTTTTATCACAAATATAAAGTATCACATTTAAGCCTAACATAGACATGTTGAAAATGTCAAAGGATGCATCACTAAGATCAAACTGCTAGCAAAAAAAATGATGACTCACTTGGAAACTATGCATTTCACTGACATTTAGAATTATCCTACTATTTAATAGGATTTAATTATTTAAAGTTCTCTCAGCACTTTACAAAAGTGTGCTTAGCATGCCATCAACATCACATATCAGCAAATATTAAGTCTTACAATGTAGAGCATCAACATGGAATCTTATATTTTGTTTATACAAATTTAGTCTGTGATAAGCATTAGTAAGTTTTACATTCTGTCAACTTTGATGATATTCTTAAAAATCATACACTGCATGGTGTTGACAAAAAATCTTTTGCTTTGTTGATAAAAATTTCTGTTGACGTTAAACAATGTAAGCAACTCACACTTCATTGAGGAGATCTTACTCGCATAGGTTTCAGAGAAGTGGAGATTTGAAATAATACAACTAGCCCAAAAATATTTAGAAATGAGATTGGATCACAAACCTGAAGAGCCAAACATTTCCGTTTTTCAGCATCCAGGGCAGACTTTTCAATGCTGAGCAATTCTTTATAAGAGGTAATTTCACGTTTCTTTGTATCAAGCTCACTTGTAAGTCTTTCTTTTTCTTGATGGTACTTCTTTGTTTCACTGTAAGAATAAAAAAAAAACTTTTTGAATTAAATGGGTTAAATAGTTTAACAGGTTTGGATGGCTTTGAAAACAGTAGTGTACAGACTGAATCCGATGAGGTGATTCAGTGTGTAGTCAACTACTATAGCAAAAAATTTATAGGATACAATTTTGTGAACTAGGGTGAATTAAAATAAATTTTAGGAAGGAGAAAAAGTCTTTTTTTTTTGCTTATATATTATATATATAATAAATAGAAGGATAAAACAACAAAGCTAATTGCTCTGATAAATAATGTAAAATGTTACATTATGAGGAACAAAGCACCCTAATAAACCAATTTATTAGGGTGTTATGTTTAATTTACCGATATTAAACACAGACATTTATATCATCAGACATAGTGATATATACAAATAATAAGATAATACTTATAAAAATTAAGTAGACATTTTTAAGAACTAGATAAAATAGTAGCAAATAGCTAAAAATAATTAGAAGGAATTTTATTCTTACATTTAGCAAACAAAATCACAGCATTTAATTTAATGCTTTTAATTATAATGCATAAGATTATGGACTTATTTTTAAAATTCACATTTTAAAACTCTTTTTTAACTATCTGTAACCTCTAAAAAATACACTTTGATAAGCTTGCTTATATTTTAGAGCAAGTGCCCTTAATACCTTGTTTAAATGGATATTTTAATAATAATATTATCATGAAAATTTTACACCCATCAATCTCATAATAAAAGTTACCAAAATATTTTTAAGAATATTTATATTTTTAAAACCAAAGATTTTAGGTGACTAACCTATTTTTGAGTAGTTTCATTTTCTCAAGAGAGGACTTCATAGAATCGAGCTCTGTAAGGAGGGCTTGGTTTTGCTGTCCAAGTGAAGAGACCTTATCTTGTAGGGAGGCAGTGAGGGCTGCTGAGGCTTGGTACTCCTCCCTCGCTCCTCGTTCTCTTGATGACAGGCTCCCTACTCGGGCCTCCAGCTCACCTGGAGTAAACAATGTTCGTCTCATGAGGAAGAGCACAGAACTCTGGCACTGTGGGAGGGGACAGGAGGAAGAGAGGGCTGGTTTAATGTCAGACTGGGTAAAAGGGCAAAGGGAGGGAGGGAAGGTCACAGGTTAAACCCTTTCAGGTCATAAAGTCTTTCACTTTCATTGATTTGATTTATCTAACCTCTAAATAAACTCAAAAATGTTTTTAACATTAAATTTAAAGAGGAATATACACACAAAGTATTTTTTAAATATTTAGACAACTGAAAACAGCCAAGTCAAAATTCATTGAATATTGGATAGATCGCTTTTATAACTATTAAATTTCATTCTTAAACTCATTTTTATTATTAATTAATAAATATCAAATAANTATAATTCATAATTTATTTATTTATTGAACCCATATTTAATAAATAAATAAATTATGAAATTGGATAGAAAAGAAAGATCACTTTAACATGTAATTTCAGGTTAACTTTTTTATGTTGTTCCAATCTTTCACAGAAGTGGTCATTACAGAAATTCCTATAGTTGTCTCAAACTCTCACTCCTTGCCCAACCCTTTTAAGTTCATTCCAACTATTTATTTTGAACTAACTAAATTTTTAAAACTTTATTTAGTGTCTATTTATTTGACTCTGCAATCCGTAATCATCAGTGCCATTTTTTTTCCAACTCTTTCTGTTCATCTTAAAAATTTAAATCCACAATTTATTTACCTGAAAAAATTTTATGTTACATTTTATCTATCTTAGTACAGTTAAATCTGTAACAGTATTCAATATTGCCATGGACCATGTCAAAATCACTTTTTTCTTTTATTTTTTAAAATCATTTATCCTGTGATCAGTACTGCTCACTATTTTCTTCACTTTGTAACATGAAATTTGGCAGTGTTACATAATTTTTGCTAATGCCGAAACATATGGAAATATTATTAGTGTTCTGCGCATGTGATTGTTATCAAGTGTTCATTCTTCAATCAAAAATGGTTTATTATATTGTGAAGTATATATTATGAATTATACTAGTAGTAATTATACTAGTATATATAAAGTGAAATATTCGAGTGTAAATTAACTTAAACCTTCTTAAGACAGACTACATACATTTTTATTTCATTAGAACTGGCCACTGTCTTATGTAACTAATATTATTATTATTTTAGTTCATTATTTTCATCATATTAAATGCTTCAACATTATTATTTACAGCAACGGTCTTGTAGATCGGTGCTATAAATAATAATGTTGTCAAGATATAAGTGGACTCCTAAGGTTAAGCCTCTTAATATGTTGTTCATTAGTCTTTGGAATGTTTTATTTTTTTACATTTACCAAAGATTTAGGTATTTATAGGTCTCCTGTTTTTAAGTATAGGAATATGGCATTGGCATTAAGATTTTCAAATTAATTAGAGTAAATATTATATATAATATTAGAGTAATATATGGAAGGTGATTTTTGTCATTATTTGAATTCATTAGGTACACTGGTTTGGGTCGAGACTGGTGTCATATAAAAAATAGTCTGTTTCTACTTCTGTAATTTCTGGTTCTGTCATTTCAGTATTAATATTGTTGAAATTTACATTGTTAGTATTTTTGGGCCTTCTAAAATAAATTAAATTAATTAAAATGGTTTGATTAAAAAGGAGTTACTAAGTGTTGAGGGTTTGGTGGGAATGGTCTTTTCGGCATAATTTGGCTTAAATTTATTTGTTATAGTATAGGTGTTGGTCAGGGTTTGTTATTGTTGATTTATTAATCGTTCGTTAACATTGCCAGGGCCAAGAGTCAAGAGTGTCGGAATTTCTTGTTCTTAGTAGTGAGTCTTCTGGCTCTCTTAAACCTTTTAGTCAGACTTGGAGTGATATTTCTGCAGTATTTCCTCCTGCGGTCCTGCAAAATTACTTTTGTGGTTAGAGATATTTGCAAGCTGTAAATTGAGCTTACCCCACAAAAGAGAAAATGAGATTCGTTGGGACCTTGTTTTAATTCATATTCTTCTCACCAGAGGGTTAACAGTCTCGTTTGTCGCTACACCAATTTTGTAGGATTACTTTTAATTCCATCCAATTGAATGGGGAATGGGTGGAACTTGACTTGGTTGATTTGCCTTTGATTTTAGCTACAATCGAAATCATAAGGTATTCGTTTTGAAAATTATTGGGGTCTTCCATATAAGAAAACCCGTTAACTAATTTTTCGAAAATTGTTAGAAATCTGTGCTGGGTTTCGGGTGTTCCATCGAAATCTGGAATTATATCATAAAACTACCTTCTTAATGTTGGGGGAGCTTGATTTAGGAGCATCAGTCTCAGTACTTGTTCATTAAGTACTGGTAGTCCAATCAGTGAGTTAGCCATTGTTTGTTTAGTGATTAAAATAAAATAAAATATGACAAAAATTAAAATTGAAAACAAATTTAAAGTTCTTAAAAATAAAATTGAATTATTAAAAATTAAAATTAAATTCTTAAATTGTCAAATTGAAAAATTTAAATTGTTAAAAAAATAATATTTAAGTCAATATTCAATATCAACAATGTGAGTGTGTGTGTGCACGCGTGTATGTGCATGTGCATGGGTGTGTATGGGGGGAGGGGGGGAGAGCAAACACTATTACCTAGTTTATACTTAATAAATAAATTTTGACTTAAATGAATATTTTTATTAATTTTTGGAGAAAAACATGTTATGGGGGGGGGGGAGAGTTAAGAGAAGGCTTACCACATTAGGAGAACCAGTTTGATGATTCTGACAAAACTGACTAATGAGACCTGAGAAAGAAGTGAGTTACCTATGGTTGCATTGAGCTGTGCCTCCCTTGCCTCCCAAGTAGTCCTAGCTGAAGCATGCTGCTCAGTGAGGACCTGGACCTGCCTAGCCAAAGGCGCAGTTGCTTGTGTAGCAGTCTCTGCTTCTGTCTCTGCCCTCCGTTCAGCAGCTTCTGCTCTTGACAGTAATTCCCTTCTCTCATGTCGGTATACACACTCTGCCCTTAAAAATATATATATATTATATGATTTAGATGTTTTTAATTTAATGTTTACCATATAATTATGGGACAAGAGAAGTCAATTATTAATATTATTCATGATCTATCCTTCAAACAGCTTTTATTTGGAACAGTATGAATCCATCAGATATTTAAGATGAAAATTCCAGAAATCTAATTAAGGCCAATATTGCTTTAATTTTTTTTTGTATATAAATCTTTATTTATTACTTTTTGATTATAAAATATCTTGTTACTTAATAGCATTTATACAACAACAAAAAAGTTAGTAAATAAAATGTCGCTTTGCAGGGAGAAGGGGCCCATTGACCCCACTCCCAGTAAATTTAGGCGTCAAGGCCTTAGAGATCGCGAAGTCATCTTCATTTTAATCAGCGGGGAGGGGTGTTAGAATTGGAGTCAAACGACAGAGATAGGTCATATTGATTAGGGTAATATGGAAGAGTGTGAAACGGGTGAAGATAAGATCTTGAATGAAAGGAATATTAAAGTCTTGATGAAACGTGCTTTAATTTAAGAACCAAAATTTATAAAATAATTAATTTTATTATTAACTGATAAACAGAACTTTTTTAAATTACAGTATGGAAATAATTACAGTCTGTTTTAAATTACAGTATGGAAATAATTACAGTCTGTTTTAAATTACAGTATGGAAATAACACAATAGCAATGAAAACAAATAATTTTTCAATGCTGTTTCCTGTATTTAATTTTTTTTAAGGCAAGAAGATGCTCTAAGATGAAATATTGTTTTAAATAAATATTCAAGCAGAACAGTAGGCTTTGTTATTTATTTATACTGAATCCAAAAAAATTATACAGTAATTCTTCAAATTAAATACTTTTAGAAGGGCATTGAATCATCAGCTTTTGTCCAGCGGAAAGATGCCAATAAATGCAATAAGACCACAGGATGTCATAGGATAAATGCTTTCTGCCAGAATATGAGAACCAAAATAATTGAATTAAAATATCTTTGATTCTAACTTATATATAATATATAATGAACAATTCTGTCAAAGGCTTTTTTTATAATCCAAATAAATATTTTCAACTCAATTACTGTGTAGTAGTCTCCTGACTATACACTTCTTCAAGAATATGTATGGTCAGGAAACCGTTCTGGTCATCTGATTTTTCCTATCTAATGAAGAATGCTACCCAAATAAATAGGACAGGATGTTACCAAAAGCATGCCAGGAATCTTATATGTCATTACTAATATATCTTTGAAGTCAATAATAATTGGAAAAAAAAAAAAATTCATGCCAACAAAAGCTGCTCCAAAGAGCTTATTGTTAACACAGGATTAATGTTGCCTCTGTCCTTCCAGAGACCAAATTAAGCATTGAACTTTAGGGATGACTTTACTTTTCTCATAATATATCCAAAAGCTACTTTAAAATCACATCAATGAATGATCAAACTATGCCTTTAACAGAGTATTGATCAGCATATCTGGTCTTAACAGAGACAAATCTTCTTTTTTTGTAAAGCTTTTCATAGGTAACAGTTAAACATATTATCAGGAGGATTTCTGTATCTAATATTTTATTAAAGAGATTCAGTAAATATGACTTCCAGCTTGAAGATAAGTTCCTATACAATGAAAAATTAGTAGTATTTGTATACTACTATGTCTATTCCAGGAGCTTTAAAGATACCTGTAGCTCTTCAATAGAGAAAGGCAAATAAAAAATTTTTTAAAATACCTGTATAATTAATATAAAGACTGATCCATTGTTGGATGTAGTGAACTGAAGTATTTTTCTACTCACCCATGTTTATACTGTGTGGTTAAAAGTTTCCCAGAATAGTTTTGAATTTTTAACATTACCTAAATTCTGTATAATTATCACCTCTTGAACTCTATGTTATTCTGTTAATTCTGCCATTAATTAATTAATTAATTTAATTTTTTTAATACCTTTAAAATATTATAATTCTAAATTTGTCTTATATTGACCCCTAACTAATAACTTTAGTTTCATTTTATCTAATTTCTTAGCTGCAAAGCATTCGTGATAAACCAGGGCTTTTTTTTTTATGGTTTCGAGTTTTTTATTAAATAAGAAATTCATTTATTTTCAATTTTCTTCCACAGCTTCTGAAATATTCCTATACTTATTGTTTGATAAGAAAGTTCTATCTGAAAAATTACCAATGAGTACTAGAAAAGGACGTGATCATGTTTGAATAAAGGTATGATTTAAAAAAAAAAAAACTACATGATAGAAGAAAGGATAAAAGAACTGAGACTTTTGGAATTAAATTAGTAAATAAATAACTAGTAAATTTTATACAATTCCCATTATCATAATTAAACCAAATGAAATTTGTAACATTGGCCCTGAGCCAAATACATGTGCAATCACATAGAGAATCACCCTTCATACAACAAATAAAATAATAAAAAGAATGATCTCGTAAAGTCTGATGATGATGTAAAGTCTGAAAATGTCTGTTTGTATCATATTTTACTTTATCTTGGCTTATACAAATAGAATGCTATTTAATGTTTAGCAATATGCAATAATCCCTTTAGAGCATTCTATAAGTTTGTTAAATCCCATTCAACTTCTTTTAAAAAAAAGCCTTAGTTTAACTACTTGTTTCAAAAAAGAAACATAGAATTGTCCTACAGAAATCTCTTAATTTTAAGGAAATGCTGAGAAAAGTTTTTTGCAAACAATGAAGGAACTCCTGCAATTATAAAACATGAAGGAGAAGGTCTCCTCGACCAGGATCTGTGGGAATCCTCTTATTTTTAAAATATAATAATTAGGTATTTAAGATTTCTATTGAAAACTGTTAAATGAATTAATTTTTTGTTGGAATTTTAAGAAGGAGATGGAGTTTAGAGGAAGTTAAACATTTATAATTCTGATATCTTTGTTTTGAGTTATGAAAACATTTATAGGACAGAATACATTAAAAAATCCTATTTTAACATTTATGTCCAGTAACATTTTTCTGTGCTTAATAAGGAATATTTAAGAAGATATATTAATGAGAATATTACAAATATATGTACAATGGAAAAGTGTTCCCCACTTTCCTTTCAGGCCAGACTAGAACTAGAAACTAGACATAGTGTTCTTACATTTTAGGCTCATTACCATCTCCTGCATAAGCATATTGTATAAACAATATAATTCATCATTTACTCACATCTACCAGGTATTCAAGCTTAAAATGTCGTTTATTTCTTAAAATATATACACAGTAATTTAAAAAAAAGTATAATATATTTTATTCAAAGTACTGGCCCTCGCTTTCTACACATTTTGTCCATCTCTCGGGCAATATATGGATACCATTCCAAAAGAATGCTTCATCTTTATTTGAAATCCATTCATCGAGCCATTTTCGTACGTTTTCGAAATTGTTGAAGTGTTGCTCCGCCAATGAGTGTCCCATCGATGAGAAGAGGTGATAATCAGAAGGCGCCAGGTCAGGTGAATACGGCGGGTGGGGTAGGAGTTCCCAACCAAGCGAAGAAATCGTTTCCTTAGTCAATCTGGCTGAATGTGCAGGAGCGTTATCATGCTGAAGAATGACTTTGGCGTGCCTGTGAGCCCATTCTGGGCGTTTTTCGATCAATGCGTGACTCAAATTGATCATTTGTTGTCGGTAGCGCTCGGTATTGACTGTTTCGCCGGGCTTGAGAAGCTCGTAGTCGATTTGGTCGATTTTCTCGTTTTTGATCAGTAACATCAAAATCACCACGTTTGAAACGTTGAAACCAACGTTCACATGTCTTGACGGTTGGAGCAAGATCGCCATAAGTCTCAACAAAAATTCGATGACATTCAGATGCCTTTTTCTTTTGATTAAATAAGAAAATCATGACATGCCGCAAATGCTCTTTATTTGGCTTAAAATTAGACATTTTTAACACCAAAGAAAGGTATGATACGTCCACGTAAACGACTTAAAAACAACTGACTTTTGTAAACAAATGACTAACAAACAAAATAGCGTTTAGAGATAAGCAAATCCTTCAATAGGCTAAGAGCGCATTCTATTGGAATTAAAACGACATTTTAAACTTGCATACCTGGTATACCCATCTTGAATGAAAAAGGGAAATCTGCTAAGCTTACATGCAGCTCCTAACTGACAGATGTTAATTTGTAAATCTGAAGAAAATTATCTTGAATGATAACAAGATTTCTAAGAAAAAAATTTATATATATTTTACCAAAAATTATAATAATAATAATTTAGAAACTAAAAGTGCACAATTTAATTTTCCTCTCCTTCTGTTCTCCCCTTTGTTTATTTCAGCCATTAAAACACCTCAATAGGTTTGAAAATAATATAAAATATCAAAATTAATAAAACTGTAATAAAATTAGCAACATTTTTACCTTGAACTTTTTTTTAAATACTGAGATTGATAATTTAATTTATTTTGAAAAGTTGCCAATATAATATACAGTTATTATAATCTAATATAAAGCTAAATATAATTTACATAGAGATATCATATTATGAAATTATAATATAATAGGCAAATAGAAATATATATATATAAATGAAAATTTTTGTCTTTTCTAATGAAGAACTGGTAAATATTTTAAGGAATTTTTCAAAAATTCTGTCACAACACTAAAATGAAAAGCTAAATTTAATATAAGTTCACCAAAAGTAATTCTCAGACTGTAGTAGAAATTTTTAAATAATACAACAGAAAAGAAAGGGCTGTACTCTAGCTGGATGTAGTATTTTAATTTAAACATATGTTTATGAGCTAACCTTTTTTTTTTATTTTTTTTTTATTAGATAATTCCGGACTTCTGTATTCAGTGAATTACTGTATGTTTGAGCAACCACAGACCTCTGACAAACCAATTTTTGCAGTTAACTCAAGCTAGATTGATTTAAAAAATTAATTTTACATACTTGGCATGCTGCTCCTGCAAATCAATCATCTGTCTTCGCATGTCCTCAAGAGCAGATTGGAGAGTGATAACTTGCTGCTGGGTAGCATCCAGTTCCACAGAAAGTTCTCGCCTTACTTGGCTGTCCTGCTCAGCACGCTCAGATTTCATTTTTTCCTCCAGGGCTTTGCACGCCTCTTCCTTCTCCTTTATCTCCCTTCCGAATAACCAGGTAAAATTAGTAAAAGAAATAATGAAAAATAATTACTTAACTAAGAAAAATCAAAAGGAATCAGAAAAATATTTATTTTGAGTATACAATATACTTTAATAATATGAAATTCTTTTCATCCATATATTTTGAGAGGTGTGCATGTGCAATATAGTTTGCCATAACTGGAAGAGGGTGGACAAAATATAATCACTTTAATGGTGACCCACCCATACTGGCTGTACCAGTCTCATAATTTTTTTTTTTTTTCGACTTCTATTCATTTATTACATTCTGTTAAAACAATAACATTTTATAATTTGATTACAATGAACTAAAAGAAAAAAAAATACAAAATTAAAATGGCAAGATGAGAAAATGTGACCAATGATACCACTCTCAAATCATGTAATTAACCAATAATAGAGAATCCTTTTAATAATTCACAATTATTATTTGATAGAAAAAAAAATTAAGACATGGTTGGTTACAAACCAATGCTTTCTTATCACTAGCCAAACATGCAAACTTCTGTACTGTATATATGTGGGCCTTAATCCCATGATGTCAGAAGCTTCACCCTGGAGGTCCCCTGGTCACCCAGGTATGTGAAGAAGTTTGCCACAATCGGCAGAAGGCAGACTGATTCCAGTTACTTTTTTGAAGACTCTTACTGGTGGTACCTCACCATGACAAGAAATTTGAAATAATATTTCTTTTTAAATAATATTTCTTATATGTTTAGTATATAAGATGTGATTAAGTCACTATTTCATTTTAAAACTCTTTATGTATTACACAAATCAAATGGTGTAAATAAAAATGTCTGGGTTGTGAAATATTTAAGCCTTTATATAAATAACTCTTTTTAAATATTTTGTTCAGCTAATGGCTAAGGAGATGGCTCGAGTAACTTGAACATACCGTTTAGGACAGGTTTAACACATTGCAGAATTATCAGCAAAGAGCCTATATGAATGAAGATGAGTCAATGTAACTTAAGATAAATATGGGCTTTAGGAGAGTTTGGAACAGCCAGATGTTTTGCAGCTATCTTAGGGGGGAAAATAAAAAGCATGAAAGGTGGCAACATCTTGGCCAACTATAGAAGGAAGGGTAAGGCTACCTAGATCTGAAGACATTACAGCCATATTCTTGAACACATTTGCACATTTGAACACATAATGACTGAGTAAAATACTTGGATATCAAAGGAAAATAAGAGGTAGGATCGAGGACCACCTGTAAAGGTAAACTATAACAACACAATTAAATGCTGATATCTCTAAATAGATCAAACAAGACTGGTTTGAGAACTGACCAAAGCCTCTGTAAATTTTATAAGTGAACTTAGTAAAACTTTTTAGATGAAAGGGCCCAGGACGACAAAAATAATAGGTGTATATATATATATATATATGAGATTATTTTTAAATCCTGTTTAAATTAGATTAATGCATCTTTCCATTAATAGTTCTAAAGTAAGTAATTAAAGTCACACAGCTCTGGATAACTAATAACCTTTAAAGCATCAGTGTCCAAGAAGATTAACAGATAAAGGAACTTTTGAACTAGTGAAAGAGAACAATATGAATGGATTAGAGTAAGTGAAAGCAAAATTTAAACACTTAAATGATAAATCTCTCTAACACAAGAGATTTATCATTTAAGTATTTATATTTAGAAAAGCTTATTTTAGGTAAAGAATGAATAAAATGATTACATTACGTACATGAATTACTTATTTGATAAAATTGGATTAAGGAGTAAGGAGTAATAGATGATTTGTTCAATAATGTTAATAAATTAGTTACTTATTTCAAAATAAATATTATTAATTTTTGTGGCTTTTATTTTCTCATAAGTCCATTTTCAAAGTTAGCCTTTTATTGTAGCTACATTCAGCAATGCTAGAGCTTCTTTCAGACACAAGAAATCCTCCTATTCAGGTGTTAATTTATTAACATACCCTGAATGTAAATTTTTAATTCAGTCACTGCACTGCACTGTAAGCATAATGTGCAAACTTTCAAATCTGATAACTAAAATTAGAAAAAGAAAAGAAAAAAAAATCTAATTCAGTGCAATGAGAGAATTCCTCTCTTCGGTCTTCATCTGGCTTCTAAATACTACTACAGCAAAGGAAACAGTAATTATATACATTTATAACTCACTTTAGTTTTTCTCGGTCCTCCATTATCTAATTTTCTCTATCTTTTCACTTTTCCAACTACATAAGTTCTCTGCCGAGGTCTAATTAAATTAATGTAATTCTCTTTTTGGCTAGTATATTTTCTATAAAAGTAAATAATTCATATAAAATTATTTTCAATTTCTGCTTGAACATTTATCTCACAGCAGTAATAATTCATTTAATATTATTCTTATTTTATTTTATAAATGTAATCAACTATTTTAACCTGTACCATTGATTAACTTCCTCATTTTTGTAATATCACCTTCCTTTTATCAAGTAATAAAATTATTCAAAAATGAATATGTTTATTTTGGAATAAGCAACTAATTTTTTCAACAATATCAAGAAATTAGTACTTATTTCCTTAGAAATATTAATAATATTTTGAATAGACTAATTCTTAATATCAAACATTCAGTTTTGTATTAAGAAGTAGTATAAATAATAAGTAGTATCAATTTTGATAATTTCAAATTATTAAGTTTGATATACGAGTAATTGGAAGGAAAGTTCAATGTACTCCCAATTTCATTGGCCCTTTTAAAGATAAAAGATAGGTGCCAAAGTATACCTTTTATAATTGTCAACCCTATCACTGCAGTTGTTTGTGCTAATCACAAGTACCAAATACAAACTACTTTTTAATAGAACAAATTTTAACTTACCAACAAAATGTTTGTCTTCGTCTGCCTTAATTCCATAAGCAAGGCACTTCCTTTTCCAAACAAGTTCTTCGTTTACAATTTGTTTCCAGTTTTATGAGACTTTGAGGCAAGTTCCAAGGTCTTCTACTGGAACGTAGTCAAGTACCATCAATTGTAATTCTTCTGGGAGCTTAGTTAATAAGTCAATTTCTTTACAATTATTTTTCCCTAACTGATCCATTGCCTAAAAATTATAAATTAAATTTCTCCAAGTAACCTAATATTTAAAAGCAAGCCATTAAATAATTACCTTAAATTAGAAATAGTTTTAGTGCTTTCTTTTTCAGAAGCTCGTAATTTCTTTATGGCATTATTGAGGATGAGCTGTTGTTTACTGAGCTTTTCTCCTTCACTTCTGAGCTCTATAATAAGTTGGTCTTTGTTTATCTCTTCCTCTCGTTCAACAGCAGCGACTTTTGCTAGCTGAAAATATAGATCAATTTAAAGTTTAGAAGATATTCATGGGTGAAAATTGAACTCAGACATTTTTTTTTAATGAATTATTTACATGCTAACCATAAGAACAGTTACTAGTGATTTCAAACAAACTTTATATGGTGGCAGAGGTAATCATTCGGGGTATAGAATGATCAAATTTTTTATAATTATCTATACTCCAGAATAAAAAATCCAAGCTTTGATAATCATGACTAGGAAATCCATCACATTTGTGCCATGAGTATTTTTACTCAGCCTGCATGACGCTAGTAAAGTAAGAGTCTCTTATCAATAAAAGCCTACAATTAAGGGCTAATTTACAATAATAAATAAGGTTTTTCCTTAAATTAAATTTCATTCTTCGCACAACTTTATTTATTTCTCACTACTGTGTACTATGGAGATCATATGGAGATATACCTCACACTTATGTTGTTTAAAGCATGTTATAACTTAGTCCTCTAGATTAATTAAGGGCGAAGTCAATTCTCAATAAGATGTAAAAATAATTTGACACAGTAACATATTTTAAAGTAGAATAAAAATAAAATGGAAAGTTGAGAATTTATACATTATTTAGTCTAAGGATAGATTAATAATATTTTACTTATGCTCTTAATTTTATGAAATAATTGATAGATAATGGGAATAATTTGTTTTCCTGAATTTTATCTAACATGAAAAATTCTCAACAAAAGCTTAATTGCTAAGAGTGGTGGGTCCTGACATTTCATGTTCAATAATTTATTTCTTGCTCTTATCACCAAAAGAATCTGAGATAATTAGCAAAAAGTACAGAATGTATTATGATTTTTTAAGATCCCCCCTAAAAAAAAAATACTTAATGATAATTTAATCCATTCAGATTTTGGAACATTTTTAGAAAGACTAAAGCAAATAACATTAATATTTTTGAATAATTTTATTGGAGATAATTTGCAAATAATTCCAGCCAAGAGGTCATCTAAATAAAAAAAATGTAATAACTATCTATTGCCAAACAAAGCTATCATATTGGGAATTCTGAACAGAATCTCATAGAATTTTTGAAAGGTTATTGTAAGTAAAAGAAATTTAATCTCTTAAGTGTGTTGTTTAAATGGGCATAACCAAAAATAGTAATTGAACAAGTAAAAAAAATGATAATGCAATTGTAGAAAGTTGATCAAAGGTAATATAAACAAAAGAAACATGATAAATAGTTGAATTTGAATTGAAAAAAAAATAATATTAAATTAATTATTATTGCTGTGAGATAAATGTCCAAATAGAATCTAAAAATAGTATAGAATTAGTCATTTCCTTTTGCAGAAAATGTACAAACAGAAAAGATAATACCATTATATTAATTAGGCCTCAGGCAGAGAGTGTGCAGTAGTAAATAAAAAATAGAATATTTGAAGAAATTCTGTAATGTAAAAATCTAAGAGAATAATAAAGGCAGAAGAAAGTTGATTAAAAAACTGAAAAAAAAAATATAGACATAACAGTGAGTTGAAAAACTGAGTTGATAATGAAATGATGAGGTGGAGAGAGACCACTTAAGAGAAAGAGTTTATGCCAAGCGCCGTTGAGAAGGTCTCAAATTGTATGCCTTGTTCAAAATCAAACAGCGAAAAGATAGGTAGCGATTTCGTGAATGTTTTTTAAAAAAAATGGAAAGTGTTAGACCAAATAAGCACTAGAAGTTGGAATGTAGAATGCATTTCATAATTTTCTGTTAATTATTATTTGATCAGTGTTTTTAGATCTTCATTCAGTTCTTCAGGTTGCCTGATTTTAGATCTTCTACAGAGCTAAATATAAGAAATGAGAGAGGCTGTATAGATAAAGAAAGATAACTCATAACTGAACTACAGAATAGTTCCTCCCATAAGCATAAAACTATATCTTCATTTTAGGATAAAAAAAAAACTATATATTTATTTTAGTACTGGGGAAATTCAGGTCAATTGATAAGCTTTTATTTTTTTTTTTAAATCATCATAAATATATTTTTACTTTGACCAAAATAAATATTGAATGATTGACCAAAACCATTGATCTAACCACTTCAGACTTTCATCAATTAGTAAAAAATAATTGTGAAAATAAATTTAAAAAAAGTAAACTTTTTTATTAAAAAAAAATACCCTTTCAACCACTTAGGGTCATGGTGGGGGGAGGGGGGGGGCTAAAGGTTGCCATCCCATTCTAAACATCCATGGCTCAGGACAATCTTTTATTTATCGATAAAAGCTTTGGTTGTAATTTGAACCCGCAACACCATGGTTCATACGTGTTACCCTTGTGCCCCAAGAAAACTTTACATATCTCATATGCCAACTCAGTGAATTTAATAACATATAAATGCGGCCACATACAGCTCTTTAGCTTACTTTTGAGCTGAGACTAAAGTAGAGGTGAGTGTGGATAAATTGCTTTTGGCAAGGGCCAGCTCCTTCTCAAGTTGTTGATTCTGCTTGGTCAGGTTATGGACAGCTTCTATATGCATCCGCTCCATTTCTTCTTTGGCACTTATGGATTTTTTATTTCGTTCCAACTCCTGTGTAGAGCTGCTTAATTGGTCCCTATAAAAGAAATAAGTAAAAGTTTAGCTCAGATTATTTGAGGTAGTTCAGATTTTGGTTAGTTTAAAAATAATAATGTTTTGAAAATGATCAAATATTATTATTACTACTTTTCTATTATTTTTGGGTTAGATTTAATAAATAAATTCTGAAGACATAATTAATGTCAGTTTTAACATTATCTAAGCTATAAGTATTAAATAACTTAAAACTTGAAATTAGTATTAAACTAGGATTTCCAGGGCATTTTACTGCAGCTAAGTCTGGGTATAGTAAAGTTAGTTAGGGATGTATCAAATTAATAAAACAACCAAAAGTATAGTTTTCATATTAATACAGTTTAACTTTAGCTCCTTTATAATGAAAATATGAATAAGGAAAGTTATTCAAAGCAATATTAAAATTGAAAGTTAAAAAATGGAAATAAAACTTTAAAGAGATTACAAAGAATTGGAAAGATTGATAGTTTTTAAAGGCAACTTATATTCCAATATCAGAATAAATAATTCCTCAGGCTAGTAGCTAGGATGTTGGGAATGCATCTTGCCTGAGATTGCATCTAAGAAGGAAGAGGTCTGCTACACATCTGCAAACATGAAATTGTCTTCGAAATTTGCCTTAAGTTAAAGGTAACAGGTATTTAAACTAAAATTAAGATTCACTGGAGACTAGCAGGTCTAAATCTTCAAGAAAGATTGCTAAGAAATGTTTCAAAGTCAACTGAATTATATAAAATTAAATTATAAATTTAATATATAGA
>KZ807801.1:251827-270247 GCA_000696205.2 Oncopeltus fasciatus
ATATATATAAGTCATTTTTTGCCATTGTATAATTTATAGAAATAATATTACAATAATAATAGTTCAATTACACTTAAAAGCGACATGCCAAATTTCATAAATAAAAACAACTAATTGTAGTTTCTAGGACTTAAAGGTAAACCCCAACTTCTATATTTTTCAATTACATTATGTAACTCGTAAAATATGTCTTGATATATTTCTTATTAATAAACAAATCTTTGTTGAGTTTCATTACTCTGAACTAAATATTCTGCCCAGATCATCGAAAAAAAACATGTTTCATGTGTACTTGACATTGTAGATAATGAACTTAGCCTTTTGCTTAAGCCTGTGCATTCAATTGTTATATGCCGAATTTCATCGTTCATTGGATGTGGAGAAACTCCACATCAAAAACAACTCAGCATATTTAAAAATTAATGAAAAATTAGAAAGCACTAAACTTCTACTTGAAAATGGCCTGACTCAACCACTTACCTTCAGAAGTTTGTCAATTTCAGAGCATTCATCTGAGCCACCACTAGATGTTTCTGACGGCTCCCTATGGTGGCCTAAAAAAATCTTTGAATGAGAAAGACTTAAAATCTACTTACAACACATTAAATTCATAAAATTATCTTGAATATAAATTAAATATTTTGAGTTTCCAGTTTGCAAAACACTTCAAAAATATACTTAATAAAAAAGTTAATATTTTTTTTTTTAATATCACTGATGAATAAGCTTAAGGCTCAACAAAACATAACATAATTTTTATTTGTCTACAAAAATAAACATTACAAAGCAAAATTCAAATAGTAATCATACTAATGCATTTTACTTAAAGGCAGAGCTCAATATTATTTAAGTAACATGTTATTTAGAAGGTTCATCTAGATATGGGAGGTAGATACCGTTTAGCAAGCACTCGGTATAGATCCTGAAGAAGGTGCAGTAGCACCGAAACCAGTAGATTGTCAAAAGAATAAATATCAGTCAATCTCTTTTACCACCTATTAATTATTTAGATATTTTCATGTAGCCAATTTTATTAGTAACAGTACCAGAAAAAAAATTGTTACTTTATAGTTCACTTTTTAGTATAATTACTTCTTAGAATGATACTTTTGTTAACATTATTCAATAGTAAAAGGGTTTTTAAAAAATACCTCTAACTTTGCTGCTCAACATCTTCACTATATTTACAGGCTTGTAAGCTGACTTGGAAGGGCTCTGTCTGGAAGCAGTACTACTTCCATTTGGGGTTGGACTGAGAACAAAATTTTATACCTGATGACACTGCATACATTTAACAATTATCAATAAAAATACCTTAGTATTTTTTTTTTGTCCTACCTAGAAATAACTTCAATGTCAGATGAAGTAGTAGTTTCAAACTCATCACCTGAGGTATGCTCACTTGAGCCAATCTTGACTAGATCTGATCTGAAAAATAGTGTAAGAATCGCTTACTATAGTTATACAATATTCAAAGACTAATAAAATTAAGAATAATTTAAGAAAATAATTAAGAAACAAATTAAAAAGAAGTCTAGATTAACAATACTGAAAAATATAATTTTAACTCAATAGTGTCAAGTGTGGATAGCATCATACCAAAGGTCCCAATAATAACTGATCACTAGCCTAGTTCTCCTTGATTTTTCTAAAGTTTTTAATAATACTCTACCCTATACACAATCCTTCTACATTTCACTTAGTGTAGTCGAATGGTTTCAATCTTTCCTTTCTAGTAGCGCCGACATTGTTATCATCCCAAATTAACTTTGATTTAACTTTGCTCAACCCTTACATCTTGTGCACTTATGCACACTAGTACTTCAGCTTATTTTTATTTTTGTTTTTCTTTCTTTTTTCATATATTACTGACTTTAGCTATATCATTAAAAATTAGTTACCCCATATGTTTGAGTATGAATCTTAGATATACTTCTACATACCTTTACCAAAGCTCTATGAAGTGATATCACTAATCCAACAGTCCTCAATATTAGCATTCGGGCTTATTAAAAGTAATAAGTTGCTGTTATTAAACAATTGTTCACACCCACCCTGGGTGGGCAATTATTAAAAAATAAAACCTGTTAGTATTATGCGATTTTAAGAAAGGGCTATTACCTATAAATAGTCCTTGCGGTTGGTACTAAGTTGTAGGGAGGTAAAAAAAATTAACTTTCTTTAGATATTAGTTTAATTGAGTAAGTTTAATCAACAAATCCAAAATTTGCTAACTGTATTTGAGGAAGATTTATTCTATGAATCCTTAATTGTTTTGAGTACATAGGATAGTGGAATTTATTCGTATAAGATGGTTTATTCTTGTGAGAGGTTATAAGGTGCCAATCTTGCACTGCCACATAACTTGAATTATTCGGGATATGTTCTGACTACTGTTGATTTGTATGGAGTTTTTATATAGGTAGTAAGTGGTAAGCAAAAATAAATAGAATTAATCCGTTAACATAAATAGAATATAATAATGTGTGTGCTGTTACTGGTTCCTGACATGGTATAAAATATATTTTTATTATTATGATTTTAATTTATTTTTGTTTTATAGCTAGTAACTAGGATACAGCCTGAAAGTTCATTTTCAGGATACCAGTTGGGTATTTTGTAACAATTTGCATTAGATAGCTTCAATAGATAGAACCAAAAGAATGAGCAAGTTGAGATATTGTTTCCTAGTTAGTTATTTCATTTTTACCATGTTAAAATTAATTATTCCATAATACAATCTATAAGCCACAAGATAACTGAGGGTACCTCTCAGAGCTTATGGGAGACTGCTCCCTCAGAGAAGACTCAGCTATGGCCTCTGCTAGCATACTGCTAGCTACACCTCCTTCCAGTTGGAGGGTTGTCTCCTCACCACTGCTCCCCATCAATGTACCCTCCTCACAGGAGCTCGTCTCTGCACCCACTCCTTCGGCATCACTCGCTGATTCAGAGATACGTCCCACACTCAGCCTATTATATGCAGAAGTATAAAATATGAAATTTTTAGACTAAAAGTACAGAGTTTTTCTACTTTTTTATTAAATATACTTAGCTCATTAAGATTGAATGGAAATAAATAAATAATGATACAGTAGTATTTTCTAAGACAAAAAGAACAAGTTTTTTTAATTGCTACTTATGTATAAAATCAAAGGATAATGTTTTTTTAAATTATTCACCAAAAAATGTAAACAATTTTTTTTTTTTATGACCTATCTCATATTTCTGGGATTAATACAACAAATAACTTAAGTTTATTTAAAAATTGTGAATAATAGATAACATATTTTGTTGAGAAAAATGTGCTTTATTAAAACTTCTTTGACATTTTTTTTATTAATCTTGAATCATCCTTCTTGCAGCAAATCATTAACTTTAATTCACTTACACAGAATAACCATAAAATGGATTAATTTACAATAGTTCCTTTTAAATAATACATACTATTTTTAGATTTAAATGATTCAATTTATACACATGAGTTGATGTAAATTTTTAGAGAAAAAACATTTATTAATGATGTTTAGTAGCTCATATATAAGTGGCTATTAAGTTTTTTAAAGTCATATTGAAAGAAAGGTGCTTCTACAACATTGATGGTATAGCATACGTAAAGGCGTATTTCAAATTGAAAGTAATATAGAAGTAACTACTACAGTTTCTATAATCTGGAATAATCCAATTTGAAATAAAAACTTGAAGTAATAAATAAATAATATGCATTTATTTTAATAAATAGTATAATAATAGGCAAACATAATCTTCTAATAAAAAAAAAAGGGTTTTTGAAGAATTCTCAATTTTATCTAATTTATCAGTTATCAAAACAAATGTAGACATATACATTATAAATATTAATTTGGTTGTGGTTTATTATCCCACATAAATTTTAATTAATTAATGAGAGGGAATAGAATAAAAAAATCCATCTGTCCCAGCCAGGACTCCAACCTGGATCTCCTGCTTGCCGGGCCAGATTGTTCCCATTACACCACCGGGACGAGTTAGATAATATTAAATTCCCACCACACTAGTGAGAGCCTAACCCACGAGAAAGACGAAGGAGCTGATATTGTTTAGCTATTTGTCAACTCTCGTTATTTACTTTATTAATTTTTCTTTATAAATATTAATTTGGTTGTGGTTTATTATCCCACATAAATTTTAATTAATTAATGAGAGGGAATAGAATAAAAATATCTATCTGTACCAGCCAGGACTCGAACCAGGATCTAGGACTTGAAGTAGGAGATCCAGGTTCGAGTCCTGGCTGGGATAGATAGATTTTTATTCTATTCCTTCTCATTAATTGTTTAAAATTTACGTGGGATAATAAACCACAACTAAATTAATAATTATGTAATTTTCTGATGTATTTCATTTGTAATTTACACACTCACAAAAAAAGCTGCTTTATAAATATACTTAGTAGGCAGGCTATTTATGAACTTAACAGCAATGAGTAAGCGATTCCTACAACCATCCTTCTCGGGCAGTCAAAATTAAGGCTTAGTGGTCATATCTTTAACGTCCACTGTTTTCTCTGGCTTGTAAATTAAATTTCCTTTTAAATATCCACTTTAATGATAACACGCATGGGACGTCTCATGGAACCTGGATCTCCTGCTTGCCGGGCCAGAATTTTTCCTTTTTTTATTCCGATTTACTTAAAAATTCAGAAGCAAATGTTATTGGAACCTAAGTTGGTCAAGGTGAACTCGCTCAGACCTCTGGCTATCTTGGTTCCTTACCTTCTTCAGATAGGGCAGGGTTTCATTGGGAACATGTCAATGAGCTAGCTTCGCCTTTGATGTTGAGACTATTTCCCTCTTCTGTATTCATTTTTATCCAAAGGCTCTCCTCGGTGATGTCTATTATTTTGCCTTTTTTGAGGTAGCTTATTATTTGTACATCAACAGCTCACTCATTATGCCCCTCTGCAATAACATGTTCTTCACTTCTGATTCGTGTCTTGTAAGGTGCTCTTTAAACATAACAACACATGAGCAAAAACATATATTTATGAAAATTTACCTTAAGCATTCCATTGCGTGTAAAAATGTATATTTTAACCAATATTTATTTGTGTTAGAAATAAAATTTACCTAACATATATCCATAATATTCTTTGAAAATTGAGACTCCCCAAAAAATTATTAATAACTTTTAAGAACACACTATTGAAGTAAGAACTTAAAAAATGGTGCTATATAAGAGTCGACTTGCAGTTTTATTTGGATTTTATGATTTGTGATGTTAACACAAATAACTTGGATTTGTTTGAAAATTATGTAAAAAAAATTCATTCCTCAAAAATAGCAATTAAAGAAGCTAATATCTTTAAAAAATTAGGCCTATTGAAGAGAACCCAGACCAATCCAAGTCATACTGATAAAAAGCCCATAACTAATCGCATTATGAGACCTAAGATAGATAACTCTAATGCCACCTGTACAGCTATCTCTTATGATAATAATTTAAATGGTCATAATATAAATAACAATATGGGCAATTCCCAAACGAGGGATTCTGTAGCTGATGTGAATGTTGTTATGAATACATTTGATTACAGTTATTTGAATGCATTCATGTGCACCTAGAGTGATAAATTTAAGTAATGTTAAGTTCATAATTTCATTGAATAATGAAATGTAGGTGACAAGCTATGAATTACAATTTTGCACCAAGAAGGCCTCTATTATAGAAAGCGTTATTGATTTAATTGTGGCTGTCGAATCTATTAAGGTGGACGATCCCAGGATAAGAGAAATAGGTATTAAAATAAAGAAATTTGTACATGGTGAAGCTGGGAAAAAACAGAAAACTAACCCCCAGAAAAAATAATTAAGAGAATAAAAGATAAGATAAAGAACAAAGATCTAATAATTACTAAAAGTGACAAAGGAAGATCTTGTGTTATCATGCCTAAATATCAGTATGATGAGAAACCCTAGAGCTTATAATTGAAATGGGGTGCACACAATTAGAATTTGATCCTAGCGAGAAGTACACAATTGTAAGAGAGGCAGTGAAACAAGCAACTAACATATTCACGTCGGAAAAACATCCACGCGTTGTTCAAATGAATCCTCTGCCACCATTACTCTATTGTTTACCTAAAATTCATAAACCTCAGATCCCAATAAGACCTATAGTTTCGGTGATGTCTTCCCCTTCAGAAAAAGTAGCAAAATATTAGTATATAAATTTAGTACTCTAGCTGACTTCCCCAACAGAAAAATTGAACAGCGGAGTTTTCCCAGGAAAAACGTGTATTGGCGTCATTTGAAATTGAGAATATATACTCAAACATTCCTGCCGGAGATGTCATTAAAATCTTTGAAATGTTATTCAGAATCAAAAAAGTAAAACTCATAGTTGCAGATGAATAAATTGCCTTACTTCATGTATACTTAAAACAAAATTATTATTTCAAGTTTCTAGGTAATTTTTACACCATGGATGGAGGTTTGATTATGGGTTCAGCAATTAGTCCTCTTGCTGCTCAGCTATTTATGGATGAAATGGACTGTAGATATATTTTATCAGACCATAATCCCTATAGAAAGTTTAGACTTTTGGGGGCGTTATGTTGATAATGTCATAATTTCTTTCTCCAGTACGGATGACTTGAAGGGATTACATTCATACATCAACAGCTGTCATAGAAGAATCAAATTTTCATTAGAGGTTAAAAATGAGGGCTGCTTAAACTATCTGGATCTCATAATAAGAATAGGGGGTACACATGAGTTCAATATTCACAGATAACCCACTTCTAGTGATATCCTAATTCTATATGATTCCCATAATCATATACAACATAAGGTGCCAGGACTGGATTTCGTGTTAGATAGATTCCCAATGAAACCCTGCCCTATCTGAAGAAGATAAGGAACCAAGATAGCCAGAGGTCTGAGAGAGTTCACCTCAACCAACTTAGGTAAGGAGCTCCAATAACATTTGCTTCTGAATTCTGGGGTATATCGTATTGGAATGACTTATAATTGATTATAACTACAATTTTATTGGTTTGTGGAGTATAAATTTTTTTCAAATATTATAGTTCATACTTGATTAATTTACTAAGAATTGTTTTAATTGGTGGATTTTTTTGAATGATTTTGACATGTAAAGTTGACATTTTTATAGATAATTTTTGTGAAAAAATTTTCTAAAGGAAAATTTTTTTTAATTAAGAGTTAAAGTAAATAATAATAGATATCATATAATAATAAATAATACATAACATANTTTTTTTTTTTTTTTTTTTTTTTTTTTTTTTTTTTTTTTTTTTTTTTTTTTTTTTTTTTTTTTATTAAGGCATCTCAACCACTGAGAAATGCGTATAAATAAACAAATACATATAAAAAAATTTTTCCTTTAGAATTTTGTATTTGTCGTATTCGATTATATTTAATAAGCTTAAACTTTTGTCAATTATAAAGTCCTAACAAATATTTGAATACAAAAAAAAAAGAAGGTAAATGCATAGGATATAGGCAGAAGAGTATGACAATTGGTAGAAATTAATAATGGTATTAACAATATAAGTAAACAATAGCAATAGGTTATTTCCTCACCTTGGTGGCTGAGTGACAACATCCCTTTGAGTGAATTCTCCAGGTCGTGGAGAATAAGAAGAAGGTACTTCTAATGATTTGGACAAAGATTCCCGCTTCTCCTGGAGGCGAGGGGGCTGAGTTACAACAGCCTCCCTCTTCTCTGCAATTTCCTGCTGCTCGGAACTTGGAGTAGAGTGACTAAGGACTACTGCTAAACTGCGATTCCCACTCTGTAATCAGATCGAACTACAATAATATATTCTTAGTTTTAAAAACAAAAATCTTAAATTGAAAAATTTGTATTTATATATTTAAAATAATATGTTTATATAATTTACAATATAAATATTAAATGCTTAAATCAAATTTTTATCACTGATCATTCTTCAAAACATTTGATAAATTTTCTCATTATAAAATTATTAGACAAATTATCATAAACAACATTACAATATGTGACTAGTTTTATCAGTATATTAACACATAACATTAATCAATAGAACATAAGATAAATCACAAAGAATAATTTTAGAAATAAAAATGCAATATTCTTCTGATCAAAAAGTAGTGAAGGTTTCCACCAGGGAGGTTTATTTGCATGAGTACTTCAAAATAGAGCTAATATTTTGAGTTCACTCCAAAATATAGAAGTAATTAATTGTATTAATTGTTTTAATAGACAAACTTTTGTCTATCTGAAAATATCAAGTCTTTTTTTTTTTTTTTTTTATGAAACAACCAACCTTACTTTTTTTGAGGTATAATTCGATTGAAAAAAGAATGAACTAATTCAACCAGAAGTGCATATAATTGTTAATAAAAATGCATACTAAATAAACATACAAAATAAAAATGACATCTCCTTATTACTATTCTACTATATTATAAACTATGCTATATTATACTATCTTACGTGTTATGTTATTAAAGTAATGCAGTCTGTTATACTACTTATTGCATGTCCATTCAATTCTCAAGACAATAGAAATATAAGGGAAAACAAGAGTTTTGACAAAATCAGACAGAGAATTTCATTAAGAGTAACGAAAGTAGACAATAAGTCAAAGGTTTTTTGGTGAATTCATAAAATTGGAATAAGAAAATGAACAACCAAAAAGTTCCATAAGGCTGAGTATATTTTCATAAGTTTCTGTATATTATGAGTAAAAATATATATGTGTTGAATTTTTTTCTAATGCCCTAATGCAGCTTTTATTCTAATGCTTTATGGGCTCCCATAATCTTTAAGCAGTTCTTTACTTATCAGGTTATTCCTTTGCCAATCTTTACTATCCCAGCTGATCAGATCTTTTATTTAGATAATTTTATTGTATTTTTTTTTTTTTTAAGAAAAAGCCTTTTGTCAGCAATTAATAATCAATAATAATCAATCAATCCCAATTAAGATCACCCCCCCTCCCCCCAAGCATTAGAAAGGAGTTGATAATCCATTCCAATCACACATAATAACTCCCACTTAAAGAGTCATTGAGGATACTATGCTTCTAAGAGAACATAAGGTAGGCTCACATCTCTGGGAGAAGAAGGATCAGCAAAGGAGGTCTCCAGAGAAGAAGTGCTTCGAAGCATAGCAGGATCAAGGACGGTAACAGTTAGAGTTGTTTCAGATGCTGAGGTGTAGGAGTCCTCTACACTCACAGAGTCCTCATCTTCTGGGATTACCTCAACCCCATCCCCCTCTGTCGGTGATACTGAATCACTGCTTCTGCATGAAACAATAAATAATTTCTTATTCAATTATAATACACTCTAACGGATAAAGGCAAAATGAAAAAAGAAAATGGCTTAAAGGACTTCAAAACCCACAAGAAAAATGATAATTATTTCAAATAAAATTATTTTTCAATAATATAGTTTACCTAAAGGAAGATAATAATGTAATAACTAGATTATCTACTGAGTGTCCAATACACAATTGATTCTCGAGAATGAATTTGTTTTTAGTTAAATTTTCTCTGCAAAGACTTATGCCAGCAGGCCCGAACATATAGACAAACTGAAGTTAATGCACAGTTAAATACAATGAAGGATTATTCATATTTCATATAAATGGAAATGAAAATAAGTTCAATCTGACCAGTTGCTAAGAAAATTCCTGTAAGTTGAAAGGTGATAGTTTGAGCTACATTTGGACCAAAAGGGGTTGAAGTTATGAAGGAAAGTCTTCATAAACATTGTTCTCTATATAGGGCACAGAGGTTATTAGATAAGCACAGGTTTTTCACACACACACATTCACATGCACGATTTTTCCTATATATATATATATATATTTATTTATTTATTTATTTATTTATTTATTTATTTATTTATTCCTGTTATTAGTTTAACTTAGTTTAGTTGTTCCCTTTAGTATGGCATAATGCAGAAATTTACACTAATAATTAATGACGAGTGATTTGTGACCTAAAAAGTTTCTTGAAATAAAATAAGTAAAATAAAATAAATGCAGAAATTAAATTAAAAAGAAGAGATATTAGCCAAGAAAATTTTGTACTCTTCATAAGAAGGCTGAATTAACAATTAGCAACGTTTATTTTCAAAGGTTTATTAAAAATAAATTAACTATAACTTTACATTTGTTTATAAGGCAAAACCAATAAAGATGACTAACTTACTTCTGATCAGATGAACCAAGAACATCAATTGAGCTTGGAGAAGTGAGCACCTCGATTGATTCAAAGGAGCCACTTTGACGCAACTTGGCCACAGAGCTGGAAGTAGACATAGTGTTAGGATCTGAATCAGGTGTAGAGCCCAAAACATCACAGCTGTCTGTCGACCTATACAAAACAAATTAATTACATGATAAGCATCTTTAAAAAATAATATCAATACCCTTAATATTAATTCTATCTAAAAGAAATATATTTTCTTGCAAAATATTTTTTACTTAATTATTTAAATGAATCTCCTAAGATTTATCTTATTGATAAATGAAGTTTTAGGAGAATAAATAATAATAAGGCAATTATATACATAGTACCTCCTGTCACTTTCAGAGGATATCACAGAAAGTCTATTGGTTGTGTTTCTAGGCTCTCGCTTCCTCATAATGACTTCCACTTGAGGAAAATTCTTAATTTCTTCTTTAATCTGTTCCCCATCAGGTTCCGAGGCTTCTTCGGGGGTGGCCTCTAAGCTGCTGGATGTCTTTTCCACTCTATCTGATGTGTCTGTGGGGCTAGAGGGTTTGTTCCTCAACACACCAAGATCTAGAGAAAGAGATTTTTTGGGCTGATTTGATACAAGCTCCTTTGGCTCCGGAGATGCTGGTGTCTCATTACCACCTAGTAATACAACAAAACACATTTATATTGATAAATACATTAGATTCCTAAAGAAGAATGTTAAATATATTTTTCTTAGGAGAGCAAGTGGAAAACTTATTGCAGAATCATTATTTCAAAATCTAATACTAATCTTTGTGTATCACAATGAAGAAGATAGTTTTCATTCATACTAGTTTTCCTATAAAGAAGCAAGAATATCTAATAAACATTGACTTTTACTCATTAGGGCCATTGCATCAATTAAGTCATTGTGACACCCATTTAGAATACATTCAAAATAAACTAATTACTGTTACTCATCTTGAGTGTATAATTAAAAGCATGTAGTTAATTACTTTTTAATCCAGAAGAAATTTCATTTCAGATTTGAAAGTTTATTTTATTTTAAATAACGTAATCTATAAGAGATGGCACAAACTGCAATAATTAATTTTTATTTAATCAGTTTTATATATTTTATTGATGAAATTCAAAAAAATATTGTTCCTGTTAAAAGAAAGTCAACAGATAATATTCAGCTTATTCTACTGAAAAGGCACACTTTTATTTCATGTGTAACAGTTTAAATATGTTTATCAAGTAAATACTCCTGTGAATGTTCATTGAAATTTAATGAATTAAGAGGAAACTGATTGTATAACAAAAAATGATACATAAATTTTTAATTGATTAAAAAATAAAATGAAATGAAATAGTGAAAGAATGGATGATTTAAAAAATGAAGCCAGCTACCAGGGCAAGTAAAATGAAGTTTCTTTTTTGTGAGTGTGTGCATTTGTGTTGAAAGGTTAAATAAAATAATTAATTAAATTAGATACAAAACATATTCATTAAATTATTAATAATAAATGAAGTAAATAAAGACATGGCCATTAAATTAGATAATTTGATTAGTAATATACCTTATATTATATATTACTAAATTTTGGCTGCACCTTAAGAAAAGCGGGGAATATGCTAGTCCTAAAGGACTGGCTGGTCACTATGGAGGAGTTTAATGGGACTTAATGTATTATAAATGCATTTATGATAGTCATATATTATAAATTAAAATTAATTTAATTTAAAAAAAAAACTTGTCATGCAGGAACTAAGATTTCCTTTGTTTTATTAAAATGGATTTAAATGGAAGTAAATGATAAATTATATTTTACAAGAGCAATAAGTGTAAAAGAAAATAACCACTAAACCCGAATCCATACAAGCCGGGAAGGAAGATTGGGGGAAGTAATTAGATTCATAAATACCTTTCTTAATATAAGAAATTTATTGGAAGTAAATGATCATAACCTCCTGATCCCGCTGACTCCTTGGGTTTCAATAATAAATTACTGAATACAGTAATTGAGTTTAAAGACAAATAAAATTAAAAAAAGAAAAATTCCAAAGATACCTCACCTTCACATTTTGCCTGGTTCTCAAAGAATGACCCAGTGAAGGAGCCCCAAGTACTGGCACTGTTAGTCATCTTTGCTGTTTTCTTTATGATTGAAGCAGATGAGTTTTGTAAATCCCAAGCAGAAAAGAAACTGTCGGTGTTAATATCACTTCCTCTTGCAGTAACTAAGGACAGAAACATATAAAACCATTGTTTTATTTAGCACTTGCTAAGTAGCTTATCAAGCTATTTAACAAAGTAAAGTGCCTACTAAAAAAAAATCTTTTTGTTTATTTTTACTTTTTCAGCAATCAGGAAACAACATGAGAACAAAAAAAATTAATATTTAAAAAATTTTACATATAAGTTAAGAAAGCAATCTAAGGCTAAGTCAAATGTTTTTCATAATTCTTTGAATAAAGTGAAAATTCCTAAAACAAAGTTTATGTAGAATGATATTGTTGTTAGCCATATGTAATTCCTAATAACCAACAAATTTTCATAAAGTTTGTAGTATTATACCAATATATTGGCCTATAGCTTGAAGGCACCTCTTTAGTTTTTACCAGGTTTTCATGAGTATGAAAGAACTTTTCTAAATTCTTGGATAACAACCAAAACCCATAGCTGCATTGAATTCTCATACTGGGAATTCTAAGACTTTAGGATAGATGTTTGCAGACTAACTAATGAATTTTGTATTTTCCTATAGCTTTTTTGCAAGGAAGTTTCAGTGTAACAACTTCAAGCCTTTTCATAAAAGTAAATGTGATAGGTGTACATTCTGATGACAACTAAGGATCCAGGCTTTCAGTGTCGTCTTTTAGATTGAAGATTTCTTCAAGGTGGTTTACGATTGCTTTTCTAACCATCTGATGACATCACAATAAAATGGCAAACTAATAAGAGTAAGGCATAGGGCACAAAGAAGTCTTATGGTTCCTCTCTAAGCTTGATGGTTAGGTTACTTAAGAATCTGTTATTCCTGTTCTCTTCAAGGTATTTATCAACTTTACTACCCCTTAGTTTAATTTTTCATCAGGCTGATGGGTATGGTTACAAAAAAAATACTAATTGTTCTATTAACTGATGATATCCACAGTGATCTTCAGTTTTAACTGTTTTAGTCAGATCGATTTCACTAAGACATTGGAATTTAGTTCAAATGAAGAAATTCTGTTAAACTAAGAAGTTTATTTTGGAGTAGATGACAGAATCTACAAGACAAATAACATTTTACCCTATTAATTTTTTTCTAAGATAACAAGAGGCAATAGGTATTGGGTGGCCAAATCTGACAGTTAGCCTACCTAATTCACTAGAGAGAAATTTGAAGATAGTTCAGAAATTTCCTACTCAGAAAGACTTTCAGCAACAACACCATATATGATTACACAGAGCTCATGATTATCTAGATGATGATTTTATGAAGTTGGCCACCCATATTCCAAGGTAAAATATTAAAGACCAGCTTCATAAAAAAAAAAAATCTGAGAGATAGATAGATAGTCTGCAGTGATTATATTAAGTGAAATCTTAAAATTAGTACTAGCTAGTTAATATATGGTACTTCCTCAGTATGCTGGTTTAGGTCCTGAATTTTTTTTTTTTTTTTTTTTTTTTTTTTTTTGTTTAATAACACATCAAATAAAAATACTTGTGGAATCCAAATTGTATTATAAATGCTGTTGGAATTTTTATTAGAGTTAACAGCTGCAACAATAGTCAGCAGTTCATTACATAATGAAATGTTATTTGTTTTGTACCACTCTGTAGTAGCAATTTTATCTATATTTTTCCTAAGTTTTTATTAAAATATCTAATAAATGATCCTATAAATTAAAACGTATTTTAATGCAATTTTAAGACATAGCAATAAACCACTCGTTGAGCTTAAGAGACCACTTTCGAGTCAAAGGCAAGACCATTAATGACACAAAAGAAAAAAAAAATCTACTGAATAATTTTTCTCAAAAAGTAGGAAACTGAAAGAAAGGTATTAACTAGAATTGTTCTAAGTTTAACTAATGAAGTCCATACGAAAAATTAAAATTCATCTAATACTACACAATACATACAACAAATTTAAAATCAAAATTCAGACATTATATACTTAACAAAAAATTATAATAAATAAAATAATCACCCCTTCATAAGAAGGGCAAACAAAATAACTGTTATATTACATTTTCAACTAAGTTATAAAGGAAAATAAATTAAACTAAATAGGTAACAAAGTGAGTATAAAGGTAAAATGTGTCACAATAATATACATTAGTAGCGAAACTGTTGTAACTAGGCACAGAGGTATAGAAAATGTCACTGTAACTCAAATTGTAGTTTTGAAAGATACTTTAACAGAGGCCCTCTTGTTAACTAAATAAAAAAAATTCTCAACAAGAATGGATACCACAGTATATAAGAACAGCTTAAGCAATTTTTTTTTAATGTAAATAAATCTTTATTTATTACATTCTGATAATTAACACCTTGTAATTTGATGAGAGATATGTATAATAAAAAGATCAATATATATATATCTAAAAAAAACCAAAAATAACAATAAAATAAATAAATAATCATCACTGTGCAGGGAGAAGAGGCCCATCGACCCCACTTCTAATAAGTTTAGGAATTAAGGCCCAGGAGGTCGCAAGGCCATCTCCGTTTTGGTCGCAGGGGAGGATTGTGAGGATTGGAGTCCGACAACAGGGGTTGGGCATATGGATTAGGATGAAATTGGAGTTTACTATGGAAGAGCTTGAAGCGGGTGGAGATAAGGTCTTGGACAAAAGGAAGAGTATTAAAGTATCAAGTAAGAGTATTAAAGTTGTCATGAAGAGTAGAGTTGGACACATAATATGGAGCGTTAGCAATTATTCTGAGAATTTTGGACTGAAAGGATTGTATTCGTTGGATATTGGAAGGCTCAGCGGCACCCCACAGTTCTGCACAGTAGTTCCAGATTGGTCGTATTATGGTCTTGTAGATGTCGTGAGTCAACCCAAGGTAACAGACTGAATCAGAGAGAGGTATAGGAATGTTATTGTATGTAACATCATTAGAACCTTTTCTTAGTTGAAAATTTACCTGTATGCATTTGGACTCATTTATTTTAATTCTCCATTTGCTACACCACTGCTGACTAACATCAAAGTGGTTTTGTAGCTTAAATTAAGAAATGCAAAACATTATTTTTCACTTTTTTTCTATAAATTTGAAGGGTATAAAAATACTATATTATATACTAAATAGCTATTTAGGTTGAACAAATGACAGATCAAAAAAAATAGTTTCAAAATATTTTTTAATGACCCTTCCTTTAAATGAAATTAATGAAAAAATAGATGTTGGTAACTTTTTATAGGCCCTAATTTGCTGTTTAATGAGACCTAACTCAGCATGCTGAAATTAAATAATAGGAGTAATTAGTGCAATACAGTACAATTGGCATTGGAGTTTATCCATTAGAATAAAAAATAAAGTAAAAAGTCCACCGGCTTTCAATGAAGCTACCATTCTGGCCTCTGAGCCATTCCTCAAAAAAAGGCTGATTTCGGAATGGGTGTACATTAATCTTAATCCTACCTCTATCAACGATAGGCAGGACAAAGACAACATTTCGTCAGCGTATTGCAATATTTTTCGTATAATACAACGAAAAACTACTCTGAAACTCCCCCTTTGTCGGCCTCTTTCTTTTTCCCTTTGAAGGGATTACCTGGTTAATTCCTTTCACCCGGCCCATAAAATTCTTCTTCTTTGAATTTTACCGACTTACCCCACTCCTCCCTGTGACTGTGGTTTCACTTTTCAGTTGTTTCTGCAGTTTACAATGTGAACAGACACCGCCCTGGGGAGATTTTTCCACCCAACACCATTGGTACATATAATTTTGTAATATGTTTTATTCCTAACTATAGTTAATATTCTTACATATCCTTTTTCTTTTTTGTACAGATATTTCAATTTTTATGCATTATTGTTATGTGTGTGTATTGTCTTTTTAGCCCTGATGATGGCTTACTAGCTAAGCCGAAACATTGGCATAAATAAAAATATTACTCCAAATTGTGGTGTATATTTTTTTCTTCCTGGCCGAAACCCCGACCATTCTCACACGATAAAAGGAAAAGAATAACAAAAAGAGTAATATGAAATCAATTTGTTGAAAAGCTCAAGCAAACATAATATTCAACTAAATAACACACATCCCGATAAAGAACATTACAAAATGTTCAAAAGCACTTTTTGAGAAATAGTAAATCATGTGACTGCAAACTTAATTGGAAATATACCTATGATCTAAATTTGAATTATTTTTTTTCTCTTTTTTATTTAACTGTAATATATTGTTTAAGTTATGTATGTGTTATGTATATACATAGCTATTCATGCATAACACAGCACACTATTACTATATATGCAATGCACTTTACTATTTGCTTTGCTCGATATACTGCAAATGTTTAAAAAACAGCAATAGAGTAACCAGAACGATGCACTTTCATTTGATCTAGATACATATAAACAACCAAGTACCTTTAGAACAAAGCTAGTACAAAATTGCTGGACAATTTTGTGAGATATTCATAAGGAAAAAAAGTAAGTGAGTATTTTACAAGTTCCATTAGAAATATTTTTTTTTTTAACATCAAAATAAAATACAACAGTATACCCTGCATCTAAATAATAAATGTAACTATATATAGAAGGTAAAGCACAATTAAGAAATACAAAATACTTCAGAGTTTATTAACTATTGTCTATTATCTACTGTTACCAAAAAGACAACTCACCATTACTTGTTTTATTAGTATCTTCATCATTGATGTCCAAAGCTTTATCAATCGTCTTTTGAGCTTCTTTAAGAGCGGACTTTGCAAGACTAGCAAAACCCGAAGGGTCAAACCAGCTCATTATCTTTTAATATTGTCTGTATTGAACATCATTAATTGGATAAATAAAAAGAAAATAATAAATTTTAAAAAACAATAAAATATAAGAATAAACAGACTGAGAAAATTGAAAATTTAGATTTTATTTCAAATTAAAAACTATGAAGGCAAAAATAAATGTAACCATGAATAAATAAAATAAAGGAAATAACAAAATATAAAAAACGAGAAAAAACTTTATCTGGAAATATAAGTTAAATGTGAAAAAATATATAAAATTATTAGCGGAAATTACAAAGAAAATGAAAAAATAAGACAAGAAAAGGTCAAATAATTACTTGTAACATTTGAAATGATGAGTTATAGCAGCTATGTCATGTCCAAGGCAGTAGTAAACATTGAATCAGCTGATGCAAGGTGCCAGGTTAGATTGGGCGTTGATAAAGTTTTCGACACATCTGAAATATTTAACTAATAACACCATACATAGGTTCACGATTCAAATATTTCTTTGTGCAAGTGGTAGGATAATTTTTTATATAAAAAAAATGTAAGTTTTTTTAAAGCTTCTTCATAAATGTCTAAATCGTTACCTGGAGCGACTGCCCCAGTGGCGCAATTGGTTAGCGCACGGTACTTATAGACAGTACATATGAGCTATGCCGGGGTTGTGAGTTCGAGCCTCACCTGGGGCAAATTTTTTTTTTTTTTTTTTTTAAATGTTTTCTTTACAGGTAGATCTAATATATCATGCAGTATTCCTGGATCAAAATACTAAGACTCAATAATCTAATTTTCCAATAAGTTCGAAAAATATTTAGAGCAAATTGAAAAATAATCAACGTTTTTGTTATTCTTAGTTACAAGCAAATTAATAACAATACAATATGCGTGTATTAAATTATCTTTTTAATTTAAAAGTGCGATAGAATTGATTAAATATGGTTTTTAAAATACATATAATTAAAGTGAGCATTTAAAAATAATTAAGTATTTTTATTTTGAAGTTTCGTATAAATAACTGAACTTTTTTTTTTTATTGCGTGTCTACTGCGAGTGGTCATTAGCGCAATGAACATTTATATTTTTATTTTAATAAATTTATGATATTTGAGGAGAATTTATATCAAAAATAGCTACTGTTCTTTGCATAGTTAACATATTTTATTCAAGTTTAAGATACAAATAACCCCAATGACTAATATTCATTTTCTTTGGGAGACTTACATATTTACTACTCAACTTTTTATTTTTATAATATT
>KZ807801.1:270330-283513 GCA_000696205.2 Oncopeltus fasciatus
TTTTTTTTTTTTTTTTTTTTTTTTTTTTTTTTTTTTTTTTTTTTTTTTTTTTTTTGTAAACAGCTAATACTATCTCTTTCCTGTTCTCCTTAGTAGTAAAAATTCTAAAAAGGGCAGTCTCCGGCCTTTGAGAAGCAGATGAAGGCTCCCATTATTCTAAAAAAAACTAATAAAAACAACTCAGAGGCTGCTGTAACAAAAAATATAACAACCAAGGGTATAAGATTTCTTCTGTATATATATATATATATATATATAAAATTAATCTTGACCTATCCATAATTTGTTCATGCATCAACCAATTGTTGAATTAAATGAAATGTTAACCAAAAATAATAAGAAAAACTATCATGCAGCATCTGTTTTAACTGGAAATTACTTTTTTGAATTGCTGCGAAATCCTACTCTTAATGTTTCGAAATATCAAAATAGATCATAGATTACCTCACGCTTTTAAACAGTAAATAACTTTGTAGCCAGAATGATTTTCAACGGGGTTCTAATCATTTTGAAGTTCGAAATTAGAGTTATTCGAATTTAGGGTTTTCCAACAAAATAAATGCATTTATGATAGTCATATCTTCCAGAAAATAATCTTCCTACCGGTTTTCTAGCCTAGGAGTATCTGTGTTAAGTTTTCTTCAAAATAGTCAATCAGAGAGATTAAAACGAAATTTGGTATTTTGAATTTTATTGTTTAGAGGAGTTCATTAATGAAAGCAATACATATATCCTTCTCCCCTCCGTTATATTCGAAAAATATTCTTTTTCATGTTTTTTCTCCCCCCCCCCCCCCCGGAATTACTACACTGCCAGATTTTTTTCAAAACAAAAAGAGAAAAGTATATGAAATTTGTTAATTAGCAGTTTTAGAAAATTTCCACTGCTTATATTTCTTAAATGGAACATGAGATATCCAAAGATTTTACCTATTCTCTTTTCCTCACTCTTGTCAGTGTGAGCCAGGGGTAAAAGGTTAAAAATGTCAGCCGGCCCATTAGCACAATACAGCTGTGTGTCTGACTGCTGGTATCCAATTTCGCAATCCAAGACAGAAGAGATTAGAGGGGAAAAAAAACTATTATTGGATTGTCACAATATTTGTTAAACAGAATAAATGAAAAAATAAAAGAAATGTAACAATTGGAGCACAAACTCTTATACACACAAAAAAAAGTAAATAGATAATAAAAGTAAATTATAAGCTGATTGAAAAGGTCTTGAAATAGGAGAGCCTCCTGCCGATCTGTAGACCACTGCGCCATGAGCTGTAGACGAGCCTCGAACCGACTCAGGATTTTCTTCATGAAATCTATTAAAAGTGGGACTTGAAGTTCTTCCTTTACTTGATTGTTTCTCACAGGCCAAGGATCTTCTAGGACCAAACGAAAGACACGGTTTTCAAACCAATCTTTACAATCTTTGTCTTGTTGGTCCTAATCCAAACTGTCGATCCCTAAGCTATAAGTAGTCTCAGTGTCATTTTGTCTCTTTTGACGAAGACTGCGACCGGTTCGAACTAGGAGATTGCTAATCTGACTAGGAGATGGACAGAGACTGATTGATGAAGGGGGTGTATGGGGTAAGAGATATTCTGAAGGAGACAAATGTTTATAATGTCAGGTGTGTACAATGCTTGGCTTGGGTAAAATGTAGGTTCTGATGGAGACACAATAAAACACCAAGGACTTCTACAATTCTATTTAGATTTTTCTTGCTACCCCAGGATTTATATTTAGTGTTCAAGTTTCCCAATAATATTGTAGGGACCCCAGTGAATATGGAGCGAAACACATTAATTAAGGTTGTTTGCTTATAGCTGGTGTATATGATTGCATATTCTGAATACTTTTGTAGTATATTTTACAGAATATTATTTTGGATTTTGCTCTTTTATTTTTAAAAGCTAAATCTAATTTTATTGGCTGGTGTTTCCATGGAGGTGTTTTGAGTTTAGTTCGGCAGGTTCTGTGGGTGGAATGTAAATTTTTGCATTGTTTCTCTTTTTCTGATACCTAATAGTGCTGTTCTTGTTAGGTTTGTATCATAATTTCAAGTAATGGTGGTTGAAATATATGGGTATATGATATATTTGTTGGCTGGAGCTTAATTTTCGCAATGCAATTGAGAATTAATTCCAGTCTACTGAAAATAAGTGGTGGTATAGATGCTTTATTTCCTAGACTTTCTACTGGACTTACCCTAATGTCTCCTGTTGCCAGTCTTAGGAGACGATTCTTTTTGCAACGGAATATTGGTATATTCAGTATGGTTACTGCCATAGTTGATCTTAGACTAGTTCGAATAAGACTAGAGTAGATCATTATAAATGCAAGTTAAATCTGTAAATAATATCGATACAAGAAAAAATTTCCTTTGAAAATAACTTTTTGGCATTTTAAAAGAATGAGTTAGCTCCAAACACAAGAAGTTTATGTAAAAAGTCAGCTCTTTTTAAGTATCTGTTAAATATTACACTTTAGCCATGGCCTACTTGAATTGACTATTAGTAATTATGTTCTACTTTTTTCTTTTAATTGCGTTCCTAAGGCAGGATTACATACTTTGAATTACATTCTCACTAAATATTGCTGATTTACATTTTGAATTGGGGGTTTTCCATTTTATTTTGCTTTTTAAATACAACCTACCTTCCTGTAAGTTGGGGACCAATATGCTTGGTTTATACTGAAGTATCCAAGCAACTTATATTTAATGTTGAGGAAAATTATTAATACTACTATTCATCTGGTCCAAAGTTTTATTAAATTATTTTTTTAGTATTAAATGTTTTTATTGCTCTTTTGTGTCTAATACATATATCTTACTTTTCAAGGGCTATAATTTGCTGGCTTGCCTTTGAATATTTATTAATTCTGCTGTACTATAAGGTATAAATTATAACATCAAAGTCTTCGTGAAGGTTGGCTTAGACTTAGTATTTGTGAGCGTATACACCTCATGGCATTAATGATAAATGAACCTTGGTCTATCTGAACCTTATATAAAGTAATAATTTATGAGTAATATACCTTATATTATATATTACTAAATTTTGGCTGCACCTTAAGAAAAGCGGGGAATATGCTAGTCCTAAAGGACTGGCTGGTCACTATGGAGGAGTTTAATGGGACTTAATGTATTTTTAATTTTAATTATTATTTATTTAATTTATTCCTTGAGGTCAAGCTCTATATTTTCCAGGACTAGCAACATTTTCTTCCAAATTTAGAGAAATTTAACTACTGCTCTTAAAATAGATATCTAAGCTTCACTTTCTAATAACCCTTGTCAAGGGCCAACTCTAAATCTCTTTTACTTACATCTTTTTACATCATTTATTTAACCAAGTTCTTTTTATATAAAAATAGGAATAGGGTAATTTCATGAAGTTTAACAATAAGAGCAAACCACAGTACCATTATTTTCAGATGCTTATAAAGTGTTTTTAGCAAAGAGCAAATAGACATCTCTGCTACCCCTTGATGGCTCAAGTCCTTAATGAGAGATCATCACCTTTTTTAAAATGTTTGTTACTTCCTTGATATTCATCGGGTTATAGATTTTATTTCAGTGTTTGTATGAATTGTTTAATTTTTCGAGGTTAATCTAGATTGATTTCTTCCTGAGAAAAACTAAATGAGTAGTGACACACTTCCATGTTATTATATTTTCAAACATATTGGGATTAAAACTGGCTTAGTATCTCAATCATGCCTATTGTTTATAAGCTTGGGAAAAGTTTGGAATGATCTATATATGAAGGATTTCATATATAGTACTAGATAATAAACTGATACTTAGCTGTTGGATCATCCTTGGCCTTGCTTTTCCAAAGACCCTTTGAATCTTTCCAAAGAATCTTTGAATGCTTCTTTGCCATTTCCTTACAGTGTCCATACTACCACAACCGTTGTGGCCAATTCTTTTGAAAAGTCTGCATTACTCACATTCTCTGCCTAACCATCTCATTCTGGGCTTTGTCAAGCACCTTAAAAAATCTTTTACAGTTGTCTGTTTCTACAGTCCACATTTTTTCTTTGTGGCTACTGGCATTAAGACCCTTCACACAAGTAGTCCTCAGCAACATGATGTAGCTTAGGTGGCAGGATGACTACCCTGAACCTTCTAGCCAGTGGTCCCTAACACTAAATATTTACCAGCTACTTGGTCGCTTATTTAGTTAAGTGTGACAGTTTGTTCATGTTAGTGTACAATATTTTGGCTGAATCATGTGATATTAATAAAAGTATTCCCTGTGCCATGGGCATTTAAATTAGGGTTTCAATCTTTATAAAGCCCTTTAATATCATTACATAAATTTTATTATTATTCTTATAAATATTATTAATTTTATATTAAAAATTAGTCATCTCAATACAATAATACCGAATTACAATAATCAGAATACAATAATAATCTCGTCTTCATGATAGGCAGGTGTGGTCAATTACTGTTTTAATTTTTTTAATAGGTTGTTGTCTGCATGTTTTTAAATTTTCTTACGTATCTTTCTACATTCATACTTTTGATATCACATTACATTATGGCAATTCTATATTATAATATTGTAAATTATTATTGTAGACTCATTACATTGTAAGCCGAAACGTTGGAAGATAATCTTTAAAAAAATACACTTTTTTTAAATTAGTATTTTTTTGGATCTACCTTGACTGAACCCCGACTAAAATCATCTAATAATAATATCTATGGTCAAAAAACTCTCCATTTGAAAAAATAAAATGTTATAAAACTAATAGAACTGGCCCCTGGAAGGGCTCTCCTTCTAATTTGCAGTACCCTCTCCCATTACCTGATTCCCTCTGATGCCACAGGCTATCTCCGATCCACCATTCAACCTTCATGGTTTTACATAAGATTTTGAAAGAATACATTCCTTTTATGAGGTATTATCTAGAATTTTTTAAAAATGCACCCAACTCTGATGACCATTTCCCATCTATATTGGTTCAAATGTGTAAGACAAGAGATCATTAAGAGAAATAGGGGTATTAGTCATGTTGAAAGCCTGCACTTCTACCTAAATTAATATAAATATTCATACTCACAAGTTCCTTCATATTTTATCACCGAATTTCCCTGAGTAAAACCTGACTTTTCGTCAAGGTTTTGCCCTGGTAACCTTCGCTAGTTTAGTGAGTCTTTCATATAATCTTAATAGCAAGCCATATTTAGCATTTAATACATAACCTCTGTGGATAAGATATACCTTCTAGTCATCATAGAAAAGAAGTATAGAATTCTAAACTCAAAAGTAGTAATAAGAAATATTTGATAAAATTCTATCACAAAATTAAAATAGAATCTAATGTTTTTTAGTATTGAAATATATGAGTAATTATTCATGGAGACTGACTTTTCATTTAAAACAGATGACGACTATAAATAACACATCCATGTAATTATAAAATGGGTTTCTTTAATTTTGTATTCATAATATGGAAAATATTTTATAACAATTCAAAGAAAACTTTCATTGGGTACTGAAACATAGAACAAAATAAGGCAGAAAGAAATTTCCAGTTTGCAAATCTTGAGTAAAGAATTCACTATATCCCTGCTGTTTGTACTGTTTACCATAAATATACACGTAGAACATTCCCTTCTATTATATGTTGGTGATTACTCCTGCATTTTTTCAGGCAAAGACAATGAACATATAGCTTTTTCATGCATAAATAAATTCTTGTTAAAAAAAATTTCAATTTAAAATAGAAAATAAAATGAAAATCTCATTTATTTAGATTTAACAAAATTTAGGGAAAAAAATATATTTTTCCACAAGCCCTGGTCATATCTTTCATTTATGTAGTAGGAAAAAAAAAATTATGGTTTAATGAGAATAATAGTCAAAAATATAATCAGGAAATAACGAATAAAGTACCTGAATTATTCTTTGTAATTTAGAAGTTTTTTTCTGATTTTCAGCACTCACTGAACTTTTATTTCGTTTTTTTTAAATGGCGTGTTAACCTTTGGTCATTAATGCCAGGGAGATATTTTAAAGAAGTGGGAAGAGACAGTGGCATCGAGGAGAAGGTGGAAACCGAAGACCCGGGAATTACTGCTAGTAGAAAACTGAAAAGTTTGTTCGAAGTGCTATAAAATATCTTCCTTATTATAAATAATCAATTAGAAATATATAAGAAACCTATTTTATCATTACATAACAATTTGGATGAGTTATGTGATGTTTTTGTATATTCTCAGACAAAGACAATGAACTTAAAGATTTCCACACATCTACAAAGTCGTGTGAAAGCTAAACTCAATTTAAATGGAAGCGTAATTCAAAGAAAAGATCACATTTATTTAGACTAAACCATAACTAGAGAAAAAATCTTTATGTATAATATTTTAAGTAAACTAATTCCTCAGAAACCACAATCTATAGTAAATCATTCCAAAATACAAAACCAAAAATATACCATTCATAAAATTTAATATTTTATTTACACTTAGAATTTGGGAAATATTTCAATGATCAATATGAAGTTACATTGATCTATAACTTTGTATTTATTACATTCACTAAAGAAAAAAAATAACTTCTCTATGTTACAAGAACAATTGAAGTACACCAACAAAGAACTGGCATGTACTCTTCATCTGAGTGCTCTTAGTCTTCTCTCTGAACTATCTGCTAGTAGTATGTTATATTTGACCTGGGAGGGACTCTGATATGTGTTTTGTAATTTTATAATCTGTAGTAAATTAAAAATTTACACTCAAGCCTTGCTTATTTTTGTTTAACAGTTTAAAATTATTTTAATTTTTAGTAGTTAAAAATATATTTTTCAATTTTCAAACTATTGCTAAATGTAATGTGTGGGTGTGCCTGCCCATTTGTTAATTTGATATGTATAAAACTTATTTTTCTCTTAAAAGTAAAATTTTTGTTCAGTTTTTAAATATTGTTAATTTATAATAATTATTTTTAATGTATTATTATGATGTTTTACGCATGATAACTTTTCAAATTTTTTATTTTCTAGGTGCTTTAAAATTTAATAAGATAATTTGTCCTGAAAGCATTGTCCATAAAAAGAAAATGAATAAAATTACTATTTTAAAAAATAAACAAATAAGTTAATTATTTGATATAAAATACAATTAATACTCAAAGTATAGTCCATTGTTATCTAATCTCATTATTCATCTGCTAGCTGATTGCTCAATCCCACATGGATACCATTCCTTGGGATGGCAGTCTAAGAATTCTTGGACCCCAATTTACTTCCGTAAAATTGTCAATTTTTTTTCCTAGAAGAAAAGGGCCATTGATCAAAACAAGTATTCATCTAATGGTGCTTTGTTATATGGTGAATGAGGCAAGAGTTCCAACCTATGAAGTTAAACTTTTCTTTGACTCAAAGGGAAGTGTGAGGATGAGCATTATATTGTTGGAATAAAACTCCATATCAGTTGATCAAAACAGGACAATGCTCAGACAACTTTACATACAACCTCTCCAGTTGTTTGGAGTAGATTTTAGAATTTAACATCAAAAAATGCAAAGCAAGGATTTTTTTCAAATTGCCCCCATAAGGCAGTTTGACCTGAATCTAGTCAACGCTTAGTGGTATTGACATTTGAATTTCGCAAGTAAACCTTTTCCTGGCAGGTGATAATCTTTCATTAAAGTCTTATATCAGGAGGGTCTTTAAAAAAATTTAGCTGATTGCTGAGGAGTTATTTCATGAGTTACTACTCTATTTTTTTTTTTGTTTTTTTTTTCACTTTCCCCATGGAGAGTAGATGGCGACTAACAGTGTCTTACTACACAAGAGGAGCGGATGGATTCAACACAACAGCTGCAGAACCTCATCAGTATCCATTAATAGTCACCCAGAGCCCTTTTCTTATCCAATGTCATATCTCTACTTCTATTTTTTTCAAACTAACGTGTAGCACACATCAGCACGGTCAAGAACACCTTTCCATTCATATTTAATAATATAACAAGTTGCTTCAATAGCTGTGAAATTTTATTCCAGTAATGCCTTAAAATTATGAGCATTTCCTATAACACTCATGTTTCATCTTTGAAACAAATAACAAAACAGAAAGCTTTTTTTTTTAAAGAAGTCAAATAGGATTTAACCAGCTTCAATATTCTAAAGAGAAGTATTGAAAAGTATTAAATAGTATTTAAACATAGTCCTTTGAAATCTTTATTTTGATAAAAATGTTATTTTTTATACACTCCTTTCATTCTCTACATGTTGAAATAATTTTCACTCTAAACCATTTAAAATTGATTTAGTCATCATTTCCACCAGTAGTCATAATGGAACCTACCATCGCATTGATGAAAGCTAAATTAGAATTACAATGTATTTTATATTTCTCCTACAGATAATTAATTAATGTAAATTTAAGGCAATAAATAAGTTGCAGAATAGAACCAGTGAAGTGGCTAATTTTACTACTTTTAATATTAATTTAAAGAAAACAACTCTCCTTTGATAAATAAACACAAAATTCAGAGAAACATAAATAATCTTGGGATATTAGATTAAGCAGTTTACTTAAATCTTAGTTTGTAAGATCCATTAACTACAATTTCTGAGAAAAAAATATGGTTTATAAAGAGCCTAAGAACTTTAAATAAATATTAAATAAAACTACGAACATTGTTTTGAAGGTAGAGTGATCTTTATATTAATACAGACTTCAGAGACATATCCAAAGAATTTCAAAGAAATGTCGTTTGGATAAATTTCGAATTTCAAACTGAAAGAATAAAAATGTGCTTCTGTATATTAAAAGATATACCACCAAGAATAGGTCCAGAGGAGGTTGAGGGGTGATGGAGTTATGGACTGCCAAGCAAAAATTGAAATTGACAGTAGCAGGCATAGGCAGTTTGACCAATCTGTCAAATTTATTTTGGAAGACCAACAATTTTAATGAAATTCGATTTTTTTGTACATAATTCTGATTGATTCATTATCTCAGAGAGCTAAGCCAATCAAACAACTGGCCTGCCCAAGATACTTAATTTGGTTGAAAAATTCTGTAGTCGTGATAAAAAATATTCCAAAATCAATTTATTTTTTAACATAGCTAGCTAGCATTAAGCAACTATTGACTTTAAAAAAATCCTAAATCAATGTATATTAGGAAATGACAGTTAATTCAAAAGTGATGCAACATGGAAACTAATACTACCTATGTTAACTTCAGAGGCAGTCACTTTGCAGTTTAGTTTCATGGGGGGGGGGGGGATAGTTGAAGGTGAAATTGCCCTCTTAATTTATTCTGACATACATTAGCTAGTTTGATTTCACATGTTAACTGATAGCTAGCCATCTGATAGATGATAGAATAAAATAAAGGTTTAGAAGTTAACATGGTCCCTTCCAACTTCTAGAGTAGAAAGATTTTTGGAACATATCCATATATTATTAGTAATTATATAGATACTAATTTATTTCAATGTAAACAAAGAATATACTCATAAAAATACATGTAAAAAAAAAACTGTAATAAATAAATAAAAGTTAAAAAAAAAAAAGCTTTTATTCTTTAATTCTGCCTTTATTGAATATAATCATAGACATGAGGAGAGGTTAGTCAGGGTTCAGTCTTGGGAAGTGAAGAATTAAAACTGATTTGTAAACAAAAAAGTTTTTTATTTTCACCAAAGTTTTGGCCAAAATCTTCATCAAGGCTGAATAACAAAAGAAAACATGAGTGATATAGAAGCATATCAGTACATTATAATACAACACATGAATAAATGAATGAAATAAAATAACTGTATGTAATCAACTATATAAAATGAATATAAACTAAATATCAAACATATATAAGACATTTATATGCTGATGTAGTCAGAGGAAACCATAGAAGAAGAATAACAGTGCTACACTATTCCAGGAATATATTTGGAATAAAAGTATGCTGTTTATTTTCATTGAAGTGCAAATTATTTAAAACATGTATTTGAGTACATTATAAAATTTACTTGTGATCTGGCTGATGACATCATAAATTAATTACTGGTGAACCATTGGATAAAACCCCATTTCAACTACCTCACATAATGATTTGTGGGGTCATTTAAATTGAAATACTTATATTTTCCATTCAATCATACATTAATGGGATGTAAGATACTTGCTAACATCTCAAATGTTTTCTCAAAGGCAATAACGAAGGGACATCTGTCCACCAAGGCAGCTTTTTTTTTTACTTTATACTAATTTTTTGTGTGTGTGTTCATTGCCAATAGTGAGTTCTAGATAAATCTTAAACTGAACAATATTTAGTTGAATGGTACTAAGTTTTCCCCCTAATAAGTTTTCAATAGCATACATATCAACTTAGTTAACAATTTACACTCAATACATAGAATATATCTTAGCTACAAAAAATAATATATTTTATCCTAATATGTGGAATATATTTTATTTCTATAATGTATAAAACAATAAATTAATGATTAAGTTAATTAAAAAAAAAAAATTTGAAACTTTGATCTGTGCAAACAGCAGTTTTAATGTAACAGCAGAAAGAAAAATTAATCAACTTCCTTTTTTGTATATTCAATACAGGCATTGCCCCTTTTGATGTAGGCCGCTCTTTCTTTGTACCTACCGCCTCACATTCCTAACCCTTCACTTGTCCATCTTAGTTTTCCTAATTTTCACACCTTACCTCTCAGTCATGAGCATTTGATCCAGGTGTCATCACATTCCCTCTCGCCTTCATGATAGTTAGGTAGGTGGTGAACTTTCTACACATTTTGTTATAGTTTTGTTAGCATTTCATGTCACATTACTTTTAGTTACATCAATTTTTTATAATAATAATGTAAATCACAAAGTTTTTCGTTTGACAATGTTTTTCAACAGCACTGAAGAGGGCTTACAATTAAGCCAAAATGTCCTGCAGATAATAAAAAATTGTACTTTTTTTAAAAAACCTGGATCAAATACCAACAAATTCTCTACTAGTAGAATTCCATGTTATATGCAAGAAAACAATATTCTGTGGGGGAAGAAAAGTTTTTTTTGTGTGGGGGGGGGAATAAATATCTTTAATAAATAAAAATATCAAAATAAAAAGGTACAATTCACAATTATTTACTACTACAGACAATATAATACATAATGTGTTTAGTAAAATTCATTTGGTATATTGGGATTTGCTTTAATTAATCTTAGTACCACCTTTAATTTCTTGTTGCAAGTGACAATGACCTTAGTGATGAGGAAGTTTATCAACTTCATTTGGACAGTGACACAATGGGTTCCAGTGATTGTGAAAGTGGTGATTTTTGCGATGATAAACAGTTTTATTGGAAAGGATAAAGTAGTGAAATGTAAAAAATCTCCCTACTCCAAATCTTAAAAAAAAAAAAACCCAAAGCAAAATATAATAAAAAATTATACTGGGGCCGAAAAAAAAAACACGGATTTTACCGATATTGCAGGTGCTTTCAAAATTTATAAATATTGAAATTGTCCACTATACAAAATTACACATATTAGTTATCAAAGTGAAATATGCCAGGGAGAGTAACTGCAAAACCACATCTAGGGTGGAACTCATAGCTCTATTGGAACAGGTTTAGAAATTACAAGAGCAGTGATGAGCTACAAAAAGATTCCTTTTCTTACTACGATGCATGCGATGATCTGTCAAGAGTGGAGAGGCAAAGAACAGACAAATTGGCTCTAATTTGTTCATTATTTGACAAATTTGTACAGAATTGTAAGAACTCATACGAAATGAGTGAATTTTTGACTATTGATGAAACATTAGTTCCTTTTAGAGGGTGTTGTTTTTTCATCCAGCACATCTCTTCGAAGCCAGCCAAGTGTAGTTTGAAACTTTACTTTGAGATGAGAAAAAGATAGTGTTAAACACATTTCATTGGTGTATTTTCTATCTTTATTTTAAATAAATTAATATAAAAAAGTTTTTTTTACAATACCTTTTTTAACCTATAAATGAACAAATTTATAATTTTAGATCATAGAATCATAACTAAGTATCATTAAAGAAGTCAAAGAGAACAAAAGTTGAACGCCGTCCAAAATACAGCAAGCCTCCAGTGGTGGTACAAAAGCCTCAGTACCTGGCGAAAGGTTAAAACAAGGCTATAAGGTACAAGATAAATCAATTTGTATAAAATTGTTGGGGTGGTTTGTAGTGCTCACTTATTTTGATTTAGTACATTACAGCTTTAATTGTTAGTTCTATTAACATTTCCATTGATTTCCATTGGCATAAGGCAAAATACTGAAGGTTGTTAATTGAAATAACATTTACTATAATTATATTCAATTATCCTATTGATTTATTTAATACTTTACATATGTGTAACTTCTGTTAATTATACTAGACTAAAAATAACAAGATTATTCTATTTCCATTGCTATTTGTATCCACTCTTAGAAATAGAGGAAATTTAAAATATTACTACAGGAAATATTAAATCACAATTTAGAAGTAAATGATATATCCTTCACTTGCAAGAAAAGTGACAACTTAAATACTAAATATTTCAGGGTTCACTACTAATATTCATAGGTAACAAGACCACCTACAAATTACTTTTATGGGAACAGCATATTTTAAGTTCAAGTTCACTCAAAAGTCCCATAAAATTATTACTTTAGTTTAACTTCTTTTCTAGTTCAAACAATCCTGTATATAAATAGTTATTCACTTTTAAAAGAATTAAGACTGTTTAAGTGTGACATTTCTCTTAGATCAGAAATCAGTCAATATCAATATCTCTCTTATACAACTCTCATTCTCTTTTCAGCCCTGAAGAAGCCATCACATGATGTGCCAAAGCTCGGCAAATAACTCCAATTTGACACGGTCCAACCCGGAAGAAGAAACGGTAAATATCAGTCTTATTTCTTTTATCAGTTAATAAAATCCTAAGAATAAGTTTTTGGACTGCTAATGTAGAGTTTTTTAGTGAATTATTCATGTAGCATGAGTCAAATAGATTAAAATCATTTAACACAAGATAATAAACTACTAAAAGCAGGAAGTATTTTTCTTCAGAATCATTTTATTTTTTGTGTAATGCAAACCAATTCATACAATGAAATAAACCAAAATTAACATAGTAGACAGTTAATTAATTTTATGCTAAACATTTAATATAAGGTCATAGTAAATTAATATA
>KZ807801.1:292177-304812 GCA_000696205.2 Oncopeltus fasciatus
ATATATATAATAAGAACATTAATTCCTTTTCAGAGGCAAGACAATAACAAAGTATAAAAATAAAACTAACTTATCCAATGTATGGTCTGGAAAACTAAGTTAAAGACCAACTTTAAAATTTTGTATTCGATACATTTTGCATCATATTTCAAATTATAATTTGTATATAATTTTAAGGTAACTTGTTCTACAGGGATTTTAATTTTTAATATTTCATAATAAAATAAATATCTTACTGATTAAAGACTATAAGGAAAGAAAAGAATTAAAGAAAATTAAATTTCATTACTTAAGAAAATGACAAATACAAAGAGATCGGACACCTACATTTATAATAGATTTTAAACATGACGTCATAATAGGCTGGTACCCGGTATGCGAATGTTTAATGTAGGATTATTTAATAGCAAGATTTAAATTTAAAACTATATTTATTTACCCATTTTTAAAAACCACGTAACCTCGATTTGCAACTAGCAGACAGAGTGACCTCATTACGCAGTTTCCCCAGGGCCAATGGGATTTAAACTTTAAACCACAGCTATCACAAGAACTGAGCGCATCCGGGAAGGCCGTTAAAAAATACCGTAATAAAAGAAAATCCGGCCTGATATTATTAAAAGGAAAGGGAAAAGAAAAAAAAATCACAATTGAATAGGAGGAAAGTTTAAAAAATACATGGAGAAATCCTATTGGTGAATTCGCTTGTCTCACCTCCCCACTCCAAGGCAGTGGGTACATTCCATTGGCGGGCGGTTGGAAAGTGCTGCCCTCTGTCGGAATAAATGCGAGCTAGCCATGGGAATCCCTCTTATCGCTCTTCACAAGATATTAGACTTCCCCTCCCCCCCTCCACACACCACTCCCTCTCACACCGGAAACCGCACAACTCCCAGCCCATCCAGGCACTGAAATATTTACTTACTAGAATCCCTTCGAGCCAAACTGCTGAGTTCTTAACAGATCGGTTAGCCTAACTAAGAGATAACTCACAAGCCACTAATATAGGGAGAATATAAAGAAGTTTGCGAAAGTCAGGGGAAATAGGTATCACAGGATCATAGATTTACACTGAACCAAAAAGAGAAATATTTGCGAAGAATAATAAAATAAGTATCTGAATAGTAATTTGCAAACAGTTTTGAATACGAAATTTTCCAACATTGTTTTACACTTCTCTCAAAGTACATAATTTTTGAGAATGCTCTTCGAAATAAGAAGAATTGCACAACTTATATCAACAAAACTACTTACAATTGATACAAGTCCAATAATTTCAGTGAACACTTATTTTCGATGTGAACTTCTTTCTTGAGACTGTATCCGGAGAAACACACAACGAAATCAGCTTTCACAATGATCTCAGAGACTGATACACTCTGTCAGATCACTGTGAAAACCAATTTCGTACAACGGCGGGGCGGTGAGTGACTTATGCGCCTGAGAGAGGTCTGGGAGGGCGGAGGTGTCGCCGCCTGCCGGGAAGAACGCGAACTTAGCTCTCGGGACGGCACTACCTGAAGACGACACTACACTGATGGGCGGCTGGAGCGGGACTGAGGCGGAGAGGGCGCCCGCGGAGGAGCACGTGACGCGAGGGGTGGGGGGCCCGGCCTTGGCCGCTTCATTCAGAAGTCGGGGGTCTGGAGGGGAGGGATGCCCCCTCCACTCACTCCCCTCCCTCGCCGGTGTGAATAAACTCGGCGAGGAGGAGAGGGGGGACCATGACCTATTTCTCCCCCCCTCCTCAAGAGATCCGCAGAGGGGCCTACACCAGGGGCACTAGCGAAAGCCGGCCGGCCCAGCTCTCTCTGCATGTCTTATCACGAGTTTTACTTACAATAATCTTTTAAGTATCTGTTTTATTTCCTTTTTATAATTCTTAAGGGAATATAAAACTCACAACCATAATAATTACAGACATGTAGCACCTCTAGTTTTATTTTTCAATAGCTTGAGTTATCATACTGTACTTTTAGAACCGCATTAGTGCAAGAAATTAATTTGGGAAGTGGAGGCTTATACCATACACAATGTTTTCTTTTTTATAAAAGAAAATACAAATAAAAATGTCTGTCTAAACCCTTTGGTTCAAAGAGGTATTTTATAGAGGTAAACCGCAATTTTAAACACCCTTGTCTCTTCACACTTATTTTTCGCTAATAGGTCCAAGGCGGAACTCATACCCATAGTACCATTTTGAGACCCTCACAAACCCCTTCTTTTTAAGGTGGGAGGGGGGGGGGGGGGTATTTCTGTACCGATCACTGGTTTTTAGAACTCTGAAAAATCTAAAGTAACACGAAGTGATATTTCTTACAATATTTTATAAGTAAGGCTGGCTGGAACATTTATCTCTTTATCAGTTATGAAGTTTTAATTTTAATTTTTTTAAATCATAAAATTAAAATCACTAATAATCATCTAATTAAATGTTTTAGATTTATTTTGAGATAATTTAAAGATGTTAATTTTATATATTGAGCTTTTCTTTACCATAATGTTTTTAATGTCATTGAAGAGCACAAATTTAGTCTGAACCACCTTCCCAAACATTGCTGTGTTGAAATACGTATGAAATTTGGGATTTTCGTCCGCGAAAAAATGAATTATTTTCCTCTGTTCCCAAGAGAGTTGACTTATGCTTTTTTTTTTTTTAAACAAGCAATAAAAATGTTATGATTAGTCAGCGAGAATGGTTACAGTTGTTAATAAGTACAGATAGAGATGCTGATCGAGATGACAAAAGACGTTTGTGGCTTTAAGACGAGGCGAATGACATCATTCCAGCCAGCATAGAGAAGGCTAGTGGATTTGCATGATTATGCTTGTCAAGACAGTAAAATCCAGATTGAAAATCTTTTAATACGTTGTTGTTATTTAATTTAGCTTTTTTGGATTCTATAGGCTGCCAAACAGATGACAATTGTTTGTCGAAGAATCCCTATGGAGAGTACTGGGCCATCACTGCAGTCAAAGGAAACCATAGGCCTCTCAAGGGCAAGAGAAAGGCCGACGAAGAGAGAGTAGCGACAGAAGAACTGGATCAGTCAGTCTAGTGCCGACATTTTACTGGTGGAATGTCTCCATGCACAACCAACATTTCTCTGGCGGCTGACTCGCTCGCTTGTAATAACCACTTAAAGAAAGAGCATAGGGATATTATTCAACGCTCCCTCGGTATTAACATCCAGTAATAGATAAGATGGACTCCCATTGAAAATCTCTGTTACTCTTAAATATTTTATCTATATGGCTTTGTGAATATATTTCTAAAAAGTGGCCGACATCTCATTTGGAATACATAATTGCTTTGGAGATGTTATTCTTTTGGGGTTAGGTCAAGGTAGATAGATATTATGACCAAGGTAGATAGATATTCATGACTCAGTCATGAATATGGATGCTGGTGACACGACGTACCATCTAGTGATAGCCCTGAAGATGGCTTACAATGTAAGCCGAAACGTTGGCAGATAATTAAAAAATTCACATTTTTTAAATTGTATTTTTTTGGGTCTACCTTGACAGAACCCCAACAAAATAACATCTACTAATAATCTCCACGGTCAAGAACTCTCCATTTAAACTTATAATCGCTTAGGGTTCAGAATTTGTAATTTCTGTCAGTAGATTCAAGTCTTGCAAATCAGAAAAAAAGGGCTTTTGGCTAAACTACAGCTTTTATAGAAAATATTTTGAATTTGTCATATTAAATTCCGAAATAATTTTCTAAGTTTAATGCTAAAGTGTTGACCAATAATTACTAAGGACAATCTGTTTGGCATATTCGCATTCTGCGTAGCATATATTTATAATTATTATATGTCATAGATTATAGTAATTTACATTAGGGATCCAAGTAAAACTCCCAATCTTGGTTCTTGGCTGGTTCGAGTCCTACTTGAGACTTATAAAAAAATAAAAAGTTTTACCGGTACCATGGGTGCTTATTAGGTGGTTACCTTTAGATAGCTTATGACAATTGTTGTTGTATAAGAGGTTAAAAATAAAATATTGATGGTTGCCTTGAAAAAAAATTATTTTCACATCATTAATTAATTTGATGAAACACGAATTATAACTTATTTGTCAGTCTATTTCTAATTTAGCTAGAGATTTTAGTTTATTTACAATTAATGCAAAATTTTCTCTGCTCTTGATTAATATTTGTTTATGCCACATTGTTGTTATTTTAATCTTACTCAAAAGATAGTCTACTTCAATTCAGTATCTTTAAAAATTCTTAATATTTCATTTCATTTTGCAATTCTTCTTATAAAATAGACTTAGTAGGATGCTGACTAATGCTAGGAAAATTTAGACAACATCCTTTTCTTATATCACAGGAAATTTTTTTATTTTTTTTATTCGTTTTTGCAAATAAGGAATTTTATGCAAATATCAAGAGGATAATAAAATATATTAGTCAAATGTGTTAGTTATGTAAAATTTTTCATCTTCTATTTGGAGGTAACTAGTTGACCATCGAGTTTTATCAGGAGATGATTATCAGGAACTCGGTCTTGGCAGCTGGAGAATTAAAAACTAATTTTTAACCAAAAAAATTTTTATTATAGCCAACGTTTTGGCCAAAATTTCACGTCTTCACCAGGGCTGAATGTGAAAAAATAATACAGAAAAATTTCTATATGTCATAATAATAATAATCTATATTATTTTTGTATGTTGGCTATTTTACTTGTATGCAAATTACCCTCAAATTTGAATCGTGGCTCCGCAATACATTATCTTAGTAATGTACGTATAAAATTGTGAGTGTGTTTATTTTTGGCTTGTTTTAAGTAGATCGATTAAAAAAAACAAAAAAAAAAAAAAACGCGTCTCATGATACCAATGCCCTGCCCGGTTTGGGATCTTCCGAAATCCAATATCGACTATGACTTATTATTGATACCTCGAATTTCTATCGATTACATCTAAATACCCCGATTCTTGCGTACCGCTAGGAGAGACACACACTCGCGTTTTCCCCCAACCTCCACGTCCACATTTTCCATCCTTTTCGGAGAGGCTACTGAAAGCGTTTTTGCTTACTGGGCGTTCTGCTCTCAAGGCAAGGCCTGCCTCTTCATGGCGGAAGTCGAGCTAGAACCGGCTGATTCAGATGCAGATAAAAATACATTTTACATTTTTGCTAAATTATTTTCCCAATAAAGAACCTTTCTATCGGACTAAAAAAAAAAAAAAAAAAGGTTTTTTTTTTCTATAGGCCTATTTCTTAACTTTGGTTTCAAAAATCCTAATGTAAAAAAAACAACAAAAAACGTACAACAAAGGAAGAGCGCCTCCATTCTTTACTGTAAAGCTAGTAAGTTGAATCAACAAAATACTTTCTTTAAGGAGTACAATAGCTTATTGTTTATTTTTGTGAAATAATAGCCCATTCTAAGAGATTTTTCCTCAAATTTAAGTAAGACTAACAAGAACTATATTATTTTGGTCCCCATTAACCCCACAATAACATAAGTAGAATGTTTGAGCTCCTCTCGACCCATTCTTCGCCAACTTGCGGCTTCACTGCCATTCGAGTTTGCCTCTCTTTAAAGTGCACTTTTTTGCTCGTAAAATGAAAATTAGTTTAAGAGGTTATTTCCACCACCAATGAATATAGATCTGTCATACCTTCCATTGTCCGTCTTCATTGGTTTCTGCAAACCATCTTCTGTTGGCGAGCGCTTTCGGACGTTGTCCATCTTCTAGCCGAATACATGCGTTCACTGTCACTGACTGTATTCAACTCATACAGTGATTATGACACGAATACAGACAGAAGGGCAATGTCCGAAAGCGCTCGCCAACAGATGGTTTGCAGAAACCAATGAAGACGGACAATGGAAGGTATGACAGATGAAAATTAGTTATTTGAAGATTTAGAAGTAGAGGGAGTTCAGGAAGATATCAACTCTATCTTAACCCCACTCTTCTTCGGGAAAAGTCAAAAGACTTTTAAATATAAATATCTTTGTTGATAATGGCGTCACGATAAATTATATACATCATAACAGCCGTAATATCTAATTTTCTTACAAAAAACAACAACATAAAAACATAGTACTAAGGAAGATATTTGAGAATATAAATTCAAGTTTTGGGCGTGTCCTCCTCTATATTAAAACATAAATTGAATTCGGAAAATGGCTTTTTTTTTTTTTTTTTTTTTTTGCAATTGTTACTCGGATTCATATTTTTTATTTTATTTATTTATTTTTTTTTTATGGGGGTACTATTATTCAATTTGTACAGATAGTACAAATTGAATAATAGACATAGACCTTGTTAAAAATGTTCTAATAATGTAAAATTTGATTTTTCTGCATTTATGTTCCGCTTAATAAGTTAATAGAAGACAATAAGAAGTGTATTACCAAAGGAGAAGGGCTGAGTGTCTTCCTTCAAGGCTTCCCTTCCGGTTGGCCTAGGGCCAGCCTCAGCGACTTTACCATTTCCCTTCATTTTCCTTTTCATCCTGTAAGATCACATAATTTCATTTTTAATTTACTCTAATCTGTTTTCATATTCAATGTAATTAGGAAAATCAGTTTATTTTAAGCACCTCTTGTACTGAGTTTTTTTCCTCGTGTAAGAAACGTGTTATTTGTTATATCATATTGTATTATAATTAAGTAATAATTGATCAGTAATACACAATCGAGTGGAACAGCTACATATATTTGCAAGATGAAGATGAATGCTACATGTATCTGTAAGCTTTGCTTAAGGTAATGAATGAATAAGGCCAGCGGTTTCTGAGTGACATTTCAGCTGGTTATGAACAGAAATTAAGTGGGTGGACATACGCAGTAGGTAGGCCATCTTTTTTGAGAGAAATATTAACGCCAGAACCGACAAGAGACTAGCTAAGAATGAGACAAGCGCCGCCTATAGCATGAGCAAAGGAGGAGAGCCAAGGGGTTGGTTCAAAAAGGAAAACCATCTGTTACTCTGCGAAGGACCAGCCCTTCAACCCCATCTTCCATTTCCACCCTTCAGACAACATCCTCTCTTCTGCCGCCCCTAGTCAGCTCCCAGGATCTGGCTGGAATCAGTAGTACTCTTGTTTGATGCATGTTGTGAACATCGTAAACCATGTTCCATTGAAGATTAACTGAGATGAGAGGAAATGACTCATTTGATCTTATAAAAATAAGCCAGTGTTCAGGGGAAGATAGCTTTGGCTGGCTTTAGACTGTTCGGGATAGTAACTGAAGTTCTCGATGTTCTTAGTTTCATTCATAAATATCTTTTAATACATGTTCATATATCTGTAGTGCCCATTCATCTGTTTAACACATTTTATCATTTCTTTTTTTTCATTTCCTAACATGAATTAGAAATAGTATATTAGAAATAATTTATTTATTCAATACATAAATTTATTTATTAAATTATTCTTTGATACAATATCGCAACTGTAGAATAAGAATTTTATTCTCCTATTCTTTGTAAAATAAATCTCGTGAAAGGTGATTTTCTTACACACTTAAAATTACAGTCGGATTTCGAATATTTTAGAAAAAAGTTCTACTACTGGAGACCAGTGCAAATTTGTAAGTGAAAAAAAAATTTTGCAAAAATAAGAAATATATTTGTATTTTCCTTGAGTAAAATAATAATTAATAAGAACTATTAAAAGAAAGTTAATTGTGGTTACTAAAATAAAGGATTTGAAGGGAGTATATTTTTATTAAAAATTGTATGTTTTATGAAGAGAGGATTATCAGGAATTCGATCTTGGTTGTTGAAGAATTAAAAACTAATTTGTGACCAAAAAGCTTTTATTTTAGTCAAATGGGTTGATGGTGAGAGAAAGACTTGTGCACAACTGTATCTACATCATGACTGTAATGTTCCCTGCTAGTTTGTAGTCATGATGTAGAAACTCTCTCCCCATCACCCTATTTGCCATGATGAAGACCACAAATCCAGGCCGAAACATTGGCTAAAATAAAAAAATTTTTGATTACAGATTAGTTTTTTATTCTTCAACAACCAAGACCGAATACATGATAATCTTCTCTTCATGAATACTTAACGGTCAACAAATTTACCTCCAAATTGATTGTGTTTTATTTTACTCTAGGGTGAACATGTACTCAAAATATCAAATTACTTGGAGAAAAAATCACCCCTTTGAAAGTCATAACCATATTCTTTTGCAAAGTCATTAATTGACTGGGGAACCACAGAACCGCAGATAATATTGATTATTATTACACAGATAACCTGCTGCCTGTAGGGTATACATAAAGATAGTGGACAAAGGCTGTTCCAAGTAACATTCCAGAGTATATATTTGGGGTTGAGATACTTCTAACTCTCCAGGTGGTAGAAGAGTTTGTTTTTAGATATTTTGGAGGCCTGGCTTTCGTATGGTGGCACTCGGAGGGGGAGGGTTGAAAATTAGTCTTAATTAGTGATACGAATAATGTTATTAATATTGATAGGAGTAAAATTCAATTATAAAACATTTATGACCTATGCTATTTTAGGTTGGTATTTGGTAACCTTTAAGAATCAAATCATCTTTCTCCTACATTCTTAGTGATCCTTTGTGATCCTTATTTATTGAGCCTTTCCTTTATTTAACAGGTGAAATCTGTGTGGACTATGTTGATCCTGCTTCGCGTTTTTTTTTCCCTAGAAAATTATTGTATTGTAAGGTTTTAGAGTGATGTTTATTGATTTTCAATGCGATATCTGTTTTAATGGTGGTGGGGGGGGGGGGCATTAATTGATTATCAGGTGGGATCTGGGCATGTTGGTTGTCGGGCAGACACATCGGGAAAATAACGACAGACTCGGCCTGCAGTTGTTAAGCACTTCCAGGGAGAACTCACGGTTACGACCCTTTGACGACAGCCGTAAAACAAACACAGCCATCAACACCCTCTCAATCAGCCCCTAAACTTGAGAGGGAACGACTTAATTAATTAACTTATCTTGGAACGGGATATGTAATTATGCAATAGAAATACATAAATATATTGTAAGATATTGAGAAGTTCATTTCAGGAGCGCCAATCTTAACAAATAAAACAATTTCTTTAATTAACGTATCTTAAAAAATATACAGTAATTAAAAAAAAAATTGTTTATATCCCGTATCCCCTAGTAGCCAAAAATTAATTCGAACTTGTAATAAATTCAGGTGTCCCTATGAAAAAAAAAAAAAAAAAAAAAAAATGGGCGTTAAATTTATTCTTTCTTTTTTTCCCCTGAATTTTTTTCTTAAGGCATACTAAAAACGAACTATTTTACTGTTTGAGTGAGGCTCTATCTTAAACAAAGAGAAATTTTCGGTTTCTCTCTATCCAATATCAATATTTGTTATCAGTATTCCCATTTCAGCCCGTGGCATCAACAGCGTGACTTTACTGATCTGAACCTGAACTGCAAACTTTGGCCAACCTGGAAAATGTGGTTTAAAAGTAGGCAAGAATCTAGAATGCCTGCCTCCGTCAACTTAATCTTAAACAAAGGAATATTTTCATCTCCCCCCCCCCCCCCCCCCCNGCCTGGAGATCAGCATAGAGAAACTTCTTGCAGCTTGAACTTGTGTCTATGGTTTGGGGTAAATTAGTTATGGAGGGAGCATAAGTGCAAAACATAGGACCCATAGAACATTTGAGATTGAGACCATCTTAGGCTTGATAATGGTACCATTCTATTTTATTTACAATGGCAAAGTAATTTAATTCTGAGAGGTAGGCTCTTTCGAGGTGTACAGTCTCATCCTTAGATGGAAGTTCCAAACGAAAAATTCCTGAGCACTGAGGATGTGATTGTGTGATTAGAAATCTCTCAGCCTTTCTCAAAAAGAAAAAAATAGAATTTATGTATAGAAGTTGGTTTTCTATTTCAGCACTTGTAACAATTTTGAGTTTTATATTTCGACATATATTTCAACATTGACAGTCACGTAATAGACTCAATTAGGATAAACTGTAGTTATCCCACGCAGTAAATAAATATATAGGAATGTCTTGAACGTCTTTGTTCAAAAATGTGTACAAAAAATAAAAGTTGTTTAGAGGTGACGTTTGCTCTACGTCATGGACTGGTTTTGTTAATCGGGATCACAAAAATAAGAATAGAAATCGAACAAAGAAATGTAGTACGTCTAAAATCTGAAGGAAACTATAAAGTGCATAAAATATTCCAGATGTTGGCTGCCCGGATCTCATTAAAAAGCCTGGTATTGTGCATATAGTTTTTTGTTCAGGTGTTGTAGGACAGCTTTGAGGGGCCTTCAGATATTGGGTGCCCTGTAGACCTCTATCTCAGCCTTTGCCCCAGAAGTTAGCAGTGGAAGTAGAGCGGCAGTTGGGAGTTAGGAGCTCGGATAGATAGACCTACCTTGGACACGGCGTCTGCCTCAGCTTGATGGTAGAGGCACCAGCGGATGGAAGAGGCAACAGGAAGGCATTTGGTAACTGCTTGGTTACAGCTGGTATCTAGATCTCGATCTGCTCCCCCTTCCCCTGCCAACTCCCTCGGGCCTGCAGAGCAACAAGTGGCGGAGGATTACGTATCTGATCTGCACTCCTTACTCTACTACCAGACCCCTACCTGTTACTTTTGACGTGTTCTAGACCTATCTGGAAGGAGTCCCGCTCCAGTCAGCAGGTCTTTAGAATAGCAATCTATCATTAAAATCGACAGAAACTCTTTCAAAAATTGTCATACAGCCAAAGTGTTTTATTGAAATTAAAATTTTGATTGATCAGTGATCTGCCTCAGGTCAGCAATCATTTTATTTAACATGACATTTTTCGATGATACTGAAATCATCCCTTAATAAAATTTATAAATTATTAGAAAGAATTATATACAACCATTTCAACAATACAATTCAACATTGAAGAGGGGCGCCAGGGTAGCTAGCTCAGAGGATCCTTTCTGGTCTCGCGATCCTGGAGTTAAGGGTTCAAATCCCGCCCAGGAGAATTTTTTATCGATAAATAAAAGCTTGTCCTGCGTCATGGATGTTTAGAATAGGATGACAACCCCTATATAGCTCCTCTCCCCCCTCCCTCTATGGCCCTAAGTGGATGAAAGGGAGGCTAACACTAATATAAAAAATATATATGTATAACTGAAAATTTAAGGCAGATTGAAAAATTAAAACAGGAAATCTGACAAAAAACAAAACAAAACAACTTTAGTGGGTTGCAAATGACTTTAAACTTCCTATAAACGTCTGGAAATGAATCTGTAAAACAAATCTGAAGAATGTTTTATAGAAAAATATAGGAAAGAAATACCCTTCTCTTTTTTTTCTCTTTTTATTTATTTATTATTATTATTGTTGTTCAGATGTTCACGTAGGCTTCGACGGTCGTCAGATGTATTTACCTTTTCTTCTTCTTATTTACTTCTTATTTATTACTTATCTATTTCTTATTTATATACCACCTGGATTTAAAAAAAGCTCTCATTCTCTACTCAGCCCTGAAGAAGCCATCACAGGATGTGCGAAAGCTCGGCAACTATCAACAACTTGACACGGTCCAACCCGGAAGAAGAAAAGGTAAATATTATTATTATTACTTATTTCACTTATAAATCATTGTATAGTTTTGTAAAATATGTGTATTCAAAGATACAAATAAATTACACTCAAGTCAAACAATAAAGTTAAGGTTCTTCTTGAAGGCTATAGATTATTGCCATTTTTAGTGCGGGAGGGAGGGGGTATATCTTAGGCATAATTGTACGTATATAGTAAGGACTGGCCTGAGGCCGTAGAACCACCGCCCACCGGCCTCCGATCTGCCGGATATAAATAATTTGGTGAGCGACGCGAACACAATGGGGCGACTGAGTCATTCGGGATGGGGCCTGTGACGTAGACTCTTCCGACAGCTGACCGCTGATAGCCTACTGGGGATGTCTCCACTGGTCTCGTGCCCCTTAAGGGGGAGGAGATACACTCCGCAATACATTTCCAGTGCCTCACACATACATATGGTGCAATTCGCTCTCATGTGACCTCATTGTCTGGCCGGAGATCTGTGACGTTCGGGTGTCATCGGGTCAGACCTGTTGCTTTATTAGTGAATCTATTGCGTTCATTGGCGTGTTCCACAATTCTCATTTCTTCCAGCTGTGTACTGTCCAGAACAAATTGGATGAATTGATTCCATCATATTGTTAAGTACAACAGATTATGAGAAAGATGTCAAGACGTCAGAACTACACATATTTGTAGAAACAAGGACGTGCTTTATGAAGTGTGGCATATGTATCTTCGAAAACTTGGGTAAACAAAAACATTTTTTACATTTTATTTTTGAACGGATCAATTTAGATTTCCAAATGAAGTGTAACTACTAAAATTTTGAAAGTAGTTTTAAATTTGGATATCTGTATCAGAACTTAAAGAGAATTGGAAGAAACGAAGATTCATTAGTCAATTTTTGCTTGATGGGATAATTATCAATAAGAAAAAATCCTGCGGATTATAGTCTTATAAATGGAGCTATTTCAGTGTTGTTTTTTCTTCGCATTAAGAAGGAATGTAACTATTGAAGTAATTCCAAGTATAGATTTTTAAAAACAATTTACATTTCCTCGGATCTCTCTCTCTCTCTCTCTCTCTCTCTCTCTCT
>KZ807802.1:14541-25797 GCA_000696205.2 Oncopeltus fasciatus
TTTTTCTTTATAAATATTTATTTTGTTTTGGTTTATTTTCCCACGAAAATTTTAAACAATTAATGAGAGGGAATAGAATTTAAAAAAATATTTTTTTATAATAATTGTTTATTTGAAAATATTTTTTTTAGTTTGTTGTTTTTGTTTTTAATTTTTTTTTTTTTACAAGAAATACAATATTTAAAGAAAGAAATTGAAAAAAAAAAAAAGCAAAAAAAAACGAGAGTTTAATAAATAGTTGAGAATGTTAGCTTCTTCGAGCATAAGGGGATATATTCATATTGCCCGGAAGTTTAGGCTCCCAGTAGAGTGCGGGGAGTATAATGAATCATCTGGCTAGCCTCGGTGGTGTAATAGGTAAACATGCCAGCCCGGAAAGCAGGAGATCTGGGTTCAAGTCCCAGCAGAGGTAGTAAAATTTTTTTATTCTATTCTCTTGCATTTATTGTATTCTATATTTATATTTGACAGAGTTTTTACTTCATTTGTTTTTTTCTTAAAAATTCTCTCACGCAGGAGCTAAGTAAACTAAGGACATTTCCCACGTTTCATCAAAGTAAGCATAATTATGAGTAAGCGTGGATTATTTAATTATACAGGTCAGAGAGAGAGAGAGAGCAATGAAAGCAGAAGGGCAGACTACTGAGGCTGGCTTTTGAATGTTCGGGAGGGAAGATCGTGGAAATGACATAGCTTCTTAGTTATATTCCTGAATGTCTACGTCAGTAAGCCTTCTTCATAAAAAATTTTGTAGGACATAAATGTTTCTAAATTAAGTTTTACATCTATCAAGATCAATTATTTATTATTACACAATTTCGTGTATAACTCTTCCTCTAAACTAAATACAGAATTGGGACATATTTTGAACCTAAGAAGCACCGCCTCACTCTCGAAATTACATTAATAAATATTTTTATTGGTATACATTTTTTTAAAATATTGAATATAAATGTTGAATTATATTTAGGATAATCTTTTTTATATAGTTTTATTCTAACTAAAATCGAAGATTTTAACACTTAAAATTTTTATAACCTCAACCATCCTCGACCATTAGGATTCTTCTCCAACGATAGCTAGTAGCTCAATTTATTTTTAAAATTTCGAGTGCTCAAAACATATATATGGATTGCAGTCACACCACCGCCGAAAAACTGTACCAATAACTCAAAACGGTACCAATCACCTTCACGCGCTGTTGATATCACTAGCGAAGAGGACATCAACTCCAATCGAAGATAGATTTTGTTTTTCGTTATTTCAAAACCAAATAAGGATATTTATTTATAATATTTATTTATAATTAAATATAAGGGTATTTATGAGGGCATTCACAACCTTGACTGAACCCCAACAAAAAACTTGCACTAATAATCTCAACGGTCAAAAAAAACTTCATGTGTAAATAGTTATTGTTTGAGATAAGTAATTTTTTTTAATAAATATCTAAGCACACCGCTGACTGACTGCTACTTCAAACAGTGAAATATCAGTTACTCTGAAGCTCTATTCTTACATTAGCCATTAAATATTGGCCCCATATGTTTTGGGATTGTATACTTATATGTAACTGTATATGAATTCTTTCTTAATAAAGACGAGGGTGACCTCACAGTATCCCTCTTGAAATAAAAACTTTTGGGCGAGAACCTAGGTCACCCGATGTTTAAAAAAGTCTGCAAATTTAATGGCAGTCATCTACAATTCTTCGACACGCTACGAGTTTTAAAGTCACCAGAAATTAAAAGCTTGCTATACTACTTTCGTCACATTATATCCTTGATTAAACAATTAATGAGAGGGAATAGAATATAAAAAATTAAATTGAATAAGACAACTAACGCATCATGGCAGTATAACTGGCAAGTACACCGGCCCGGATAGCAGGAGATCCAGGTTCGATTCCAGGTTTTTTATATTCTATTCCCTCTCATTAATTGTTTGAAATTTACGTGGGATAAAATACCACAACCAAATTAAATATTTATCCTTGATTAGTTCATTGACCACAGCTATTTAAAAAAAACCGCTCTTATTTTGACAAAAACCTTATCTTATGTTTTTATTTATTTATTATTGTGTTTATTGTGTATCATTATCTAATTCCATTCTAAATATTTCATAAGGAAGCAGCTAAGTTCTCTCGCATTTATAAATTAAGGGAGGAAATATCAGTATGCAAAATTCTATCCTTTCGAGAAGAATAAATAATTGCAGATTAAACTAGAACTGATTTCAATTAGTTTTTTATATTTGCAGAAGGAATATTAATGGCTCACAGAAGGAATGTTAAGAGGATTTACACCGTCGTTTTTTAAAGAAAAAGAATCTGTGTCTGATTAGATAAGTCTCCGTGTTTTCCGTCATCACTAATGCAATCAGCGAAATGCAAATAGGTGTAGGGAGTGTAAAATGGAGGCTTGTTAGAAAATTGCAAAAATAAAAATAAATATATATATATTCGCACTCATACATACGTATGCTGACGCATAAGGATTAAGAATATGATTTTTTTTACCCGAGCACAATGATATCGGTACTGCTATCACAACCCCGTTAACCTTGGAAGACCTGTGACTTCCTGTAGAACTCCCTTGCATTTGAATTGGGAATACTATGCATATAAATATAAATATATATAACTTTTATGTTGAGTATTAAAATACTTTAAATAAATTATTAGATGATTTTAGTTGGGGTTCGGTCAAGTTTGGTGTATTTTTTAATAAAGGATTATCTGCCAACGTTTCGGCTTGCATTGTAAGCCATCTTCAGGGCTATCATGAAGACGAGAGAGGACATCCTGTCCTTAAGTTCATGTTGCCATGACTGACGTCCACTGAAATGTGAACTTAGGGACAAGACGTCCTCTCTCGTCTTCATGATAGCCCGGAAGATAGCATACAATGTAAGCCAAAACGTTGGCAGATAATTTTTTTTTTAAATACACCTTTTTTTTAAATTTGTATTTATTTGAATCTACATTGACCAAACCCCAACTAAAATCATCTAACAATTATATCTACGGTAATAAAAACAAAAAAAAACTCTCCTTCTAATTGAAATTAAGTTCTATAGTAAATTTATTTGATTGAAAAATTAAATATTTTTTGTGGATCTTTTTATCACTGAAATAGCCCATGATTTTTTTTTTATTATAGTAAAACAGTTCTAAATCATTTACATAAAACTGCATATAAAAATAATTTCTATATATCTCCTTACGAATTTACTGTAGTCAGAATTTCCTTTCTAAATCACAGCCAAAATGAAATTAAATAAAAACGTTTTTTAAACGATCGATTTCGGGTTTGATAAGTGGATCACCTATAACAGTAATGTACGAAAACCTTCATATCCTTAGTCCGGAGAAGCTTCACAAACGATGGCAAAGCCAGGATTCACGCGAAAGAAAGTGATGCTGATTATTTCGTGACACTGGAAGGATATCGCTCTTCAATTAGCTACTCCAACCTCGCGTCACCGTGTATCATTCGATTGAAGAAAAACATTAGAATTAATCACTAGGAAAGTTGTAGATTTCCAGGACGCCATTGAGGAATCGCACATTCCTCACGAGCCTATTGATAGGGTGTTGGTGAAAAGTAGTGATGCATCCAAAGTAAAGTAAAGCCCTGTCTTCGTCCCGTCTGACAAAAATTTGTCTCTTTTTCTGCAGAACTCTCTCAGAGGGGTAAAGCTGTTGTCGAAAGAGACTTGTGCAAATTACCTGGCTCAGGCTTCCGCTCAGGAATCTTAGAATTTCTACAGTAATAGAATAATGGTTACATCTATATATATATTTGTGTGTGACTAGCAGTCGCAGTGCTAGTGTTCAAGCGAGAGGTTGAATATACTCCTTCCTGCCGTGATGTGGGCCTTAACATAGGTGAGGGACGCCCCCCCCCCCCAGTTAATGAGATACGTCTGTTTACAGGTGTTAACTTATCTAAGGGTGTAAACCCCTACAGAAAAACAGGGGTTCTCCGAGGTTAGCGGGATGTCCGAGGAGCTTGCTTCGAGAAAAACTACCCCATCGTCTGTTCGGATGTGTATCAGTGTGTCTTAGGCAGATCTAGTCAATCTCTGAGGTCTGGCCAAGAGCACATAAATACCACTGGTGGCGATTAAAAATCCCTTACGTCTATTCTTTTATTTAATTATTTATTTTTATTTAGTTGTTTCATTCTGTGAGTAAGTTGTAACTGCTCACAATGTTGTTCAATGGCTGTGAGTGGCATTGCCATGAATGAGAGAACAGTCAGTGCCGTAACTCTGAAAAGAGAAAAAAAAGTAATACATTAAAATAAATATATATGTTAATAAATAAATTTAACTAGGTTCTCCTGCTGCATAAGATCACGGGGCCATCTCCGTTTAAGTCGCCTTGTAGGATTATCGGGATGGGTTTGGTAGGATAGTTCGTTGGCTAAGGGATTAGGATGTTGTATGAGGTGAGAATGGAATTTTGAAAAACGAATGGGAATTAAGTCTTTTGTGAGATCGATTTTGATGCCATTGTGAAGGGTAAAGTTGATGCATAGAAGGGAGCATTAACAATGGTTTTGAAGACTTTGGACTGGAAGGATTGGATGCGTTGGATATTGGAAAGCTTAGCGATTCCTACTGTATGTTTAAAAACAGTTTTGTATATTGTCAATTTGTTGTGTACTGATAGGTTCGATGTTCGTCCGAGTAGTTTAGAAAATAGTCCATATAGATCTTGTCTCTTTCACTTTATGTGTTCTTTCCAAGTAACTCTCAAGTCCAAGTAAAAACCAAGGTATCTTGCGTAGTTTGATTGGGGAATAGGAATTTCGTTGAAGGTGAGATTAAGTGAAGGCTTGGTGCGGAAAGTGAATGTGACGTGGACACACTTGCGTCTATAAAGCCATGTTAGTCTCTCTCTCTCTCTCTCTCTCTCTCTCTCTCTCTCTCTCTCTTTCTCTCTCTCTGTCTCCTTAGGATAGTGGTCGTAGAGTAACCAGCTGTCCCTTAACCCGAGCAAGTCACAGTGGCTATTGGTTGGTATGCTAGCTAAATGTGACTTAGAGCTCATACTTGGACAGATTATTGGCAGTCAGGCTGTTACTAAAAGTAAACAAATGAAAGTACTAGGAGTGATTATCAACAGCACACTGACTTGGAAGGATCATGCAATGGCTGTAGCAAATAGGGTTCGGATCTCTCTGCATCCATTGATGAAATGGAAGATTTTATTGTCAGAAGAAGTAAAGACGTATTGCGATTCGGTCTACATAGGCATTAACAGCTCGGAGGACATCCGGATCCAGAAGGCAGGGAATGCGGCCATTAGATTTATTTATGGTATGCGATGGGATGAACATATTACTTCGAAACGATTGGGGCTAGGATGGTTCACAACAGAGGACTAAAGGAGGTTGAATCTGTCGTGCTTAGCAAAAAAAATTTTAGACACCAGATTGCCGAGAGACCTCTACGACAATTTCTCGTGGATTAGGGGAGAAAGGTAATGCTCTAGTCACTTACCTGTAGAACGGACATATTCAGGAATACATTCCACGTCGCAGAAACAAGGGAGCTAAATGCATTGCCACATGAGGTGAAAGGGTCGTCGTTCTTCCAAAAGGCCTGCTTGAAACATTTTCTGGCAACCAACTAAGCAAGCACATAATAGAGTTATTTCTTTTTTAGGGATCATTGGGGGATTTGTTAGGGTGGAAATATAATTTTTATAATTATTTAAAATTTAAGTATGTAGTCATATAATGATTAGATTCTAATGACAGAAACTAGAAAACCAAATTAAATTTTTCTTTTACAAATAATTGAGTTTTTAAGAACTGAAATTTAACATGTGGGACGGGGAGTTAAAAGATGTAAACCGTTATATATTCTTCATAATTGTCGGCAAAGGAACATAACGGGAATAAAATTTGATTTTTTTTATTTTAATTTTTGATATGATTATTTATTTGTTATTTGTTTATTAACGCACAAAAATGAAGTTATTTAAGCATCATTTGCAACCTTATCTATTTTATTTTCTGACTTTTAAGATCTATTTATCTTACATAGATATCTGTATAGATTGGGCTTCTCTTCACGAGGGAATTATAATTATTTATTTCACATCAATTTTTTTTTAATCCATTTGTAACAGTTTAAAAATAAAGAAATCCCTCATAACATATCTTAGTAACGATCTCCGTTCACTTAAAAAGCGTATAATAAATAGTGGGTAATCTGGAAGGCGTTGACAGGAGTCCTTGGATTGTATTGCCTCCGCTTTGATTGGCCAAGCTGGAAGCTAAGTAGGAATTTCTCTTGTTCGTGTTGCGAGAAGTTACGTATGGCTCAAGAGACGTACCATTGTGTCCGTCCTTGGTGAGCTAATGCCGGTGAGGAATCACCAACGTCTATTCATGCTGCTAACATCTACGGGAAGGATTTACCATTCAGCTTTAATCTGCTGAAGATAAACAGGATTCTGGATATTCTTATGGCCGTAGTCATTTTTGGGGTCACAGTTAGGTGTTATATAAAGACCAAATTTTCTTTTCCACCATGCACTTTAGCGCTTTCTAGCTTAAAAGGTCATCCTCAGATGTACTGGAAATTAGATATGATATCTCCAAGGACATGAGGCCTGTACTGGCTAATGTATAACTTATTTATCCATGATAAAGGAAACCAAATTTTAATAAAACGTTTTATTAATTTTGCATACAACAATAAACCTGCATCTCAAAAAATAAATATATAATTGACCAATCGAAGATATTATTAATTAGTGGGGTTTAGAAGATGTTAATAATTGGTGGTTGGTTCCAAACCAATTAACCCCAACCTAATGTTCCGATTTTGCACTTCTACGTTTGAAATAAAAATAAGAGCAAAAATCCTGTGTTGAGTGTCTCTAAACTGAATACTACGCCAGCAGCACCGGACATTTTTTTTTCTTTTTTTACTTAGTCGCATTTAGAAATTCTATTGAGTTAATAAAAAAATTAGCTAACTGTTTATTTTCTTGTTATAATGTCTTTAGAAATTACTTCTTTTTTTTTTCTATTTCCTTTTGTGAAAGAGCAATAATTGTAAAAACTTAGATGATTTTAGTTGGGGTTCGGTCAAGGTAGATCCAAAAAACACACATTTAAAAAATGTATTTTTTAATAAAGGATTATCTGCCAACGTTTCGGCTTACATTGCAAGCCATCTCAAGAATCGTCATGGAAATGTGAACTCAGGGACAGGACGTCCTCTCTCATCTTCATGATTGCCCTGAAGAAGGCATACAATGTAAGCCGAAACGTTGGCAGATAATACTTTATTAAAAAATACATTTTTTTTTAAATTTGTGTTTTTTGGATCTACCTTGACCGAACCCCAACTAAAATCATCGTAGAATAATATCTACGGTCAAAAAAACTCTCCTCTTGAATAATTGTAAATATTTTTTTATGTGATATTTGTAGAATTGTATAGTAATTATAGTCTTATCACTTGGTCATAAGTATACACCTTCATCAAAACCAATATGAATTGTAAAGAAGGCAAAAATTTTTCATTTAGAAGCTACTTGTCATATATATATATATAGGCGGCACGCCCCCACACACACATATTTCATTTCCAAACATTTTTGTTTTGTCTACAACCTCATTCAATGTATTTCTTAGAAGAATAAGTTGTGAATAACCGATTTCAAATTTATTTTTATATTTTTCTTTTAACACTCATATTTCCTTTTCCAGATATCAGATATATATTTTTTTTTTAATTTAACAAAAAAATAATACGAATAGAAACCCTTAATTAGATGTTGTTAACTTTATTTTTAAAACGTAGGGAGTCCTTAGGCACTTTTAGTTACTTTCTTAAATATCCTTACTCAGTAATCACATTTGTCGCTGATAAGCCGAAGCTACGGGATGTAATTCCTGGTTATCCCGGCAGTTTCTAAAATCGGTGATTTCCCAGAGAGATATCCCACCGTTCTTAGCCTCCCTAGCTGCTGCGTATTAATGAGACAGGTGCGGCTGGAGTCAGTCACGTCCTCCGAAGGAGCCACGACAAACACTCACCTACTGGCCACTCACTATACACTGCTCTTCCCGCGGGAATTCCTGGACCAGGTTGCAGTGGTGATAGTGTGTTTACCTCTCGTCAGGTTCGATTCCAGTGTTTGTACCGCTACAAGTTCAACAAAATATGGTCTCTGATCCCGTGCAGAATTTAAAAAATAAACTTCTCCTGCCAGGGCTTACAATTTTCGTCACTGCTTCAGTGGGCGAACTTTTTAACCCTATTGCCCTCTCTTGTTCTACTAGGGGAAAATGAGACAATTCATTTTAACTGTTTTCCATCTTTAACGAGACATTAGGAAACTCCTACGTGTATTCTATCATCTTACAATACGTTATATTATATAATTCAATATTTATATGTTTAAGGATAATATCCTTGTCACAATGATATATTTAATTGAAACTATATTGATAACTACTTTATTTTCAGGTCAACTCGGCGATGTTGTGGACATAGTACGATCCCCATTGGACGACAGTCCTCTCTCAAAAGGTAACTACATAGTTTATTTTATTGTTTAATTTTTAAATACACTATTTTATTGGTAAATCATTGTTTTTTCGTTCGAAAGCGTCATGAACTGCAGAAAGATTATAACAGCAAATTTAATTACATTTCCCTTCAAAAAATATTTATATAATAACATTATCAATTGGTTGCGTTTCTTCCAATTTTTTTTATTTATTTTTTTATTTTAGTAGGTTTTTATTAAGAAAATCAAACTATACATTTTTGTAACAAGGTAAGACTATTGTAAAAAAAAATAAAATTATTTATTAGAAAATCTACTTAACTGAGCATTGTCCTTATCAAGTTCTTTTGGAATAAATTTGGACGTAGCTGGAATCCGTCATGAAAAATACCTAATATCTTCGTTACTTCTAGAGCCTCGAAATAATTAAAAGAATATAGTAAATGTAAATTTTGACTTTCTAATATTTATTTTCTATAATATATTTGCGATAAACCTACAATATGAAAAATATTTATGAATGTAGCAGAAGTGGGGAGAGTTTCCTTTTAATATTTCTTTCCAGGCAATTCTAGAGCCAGTCACCGCTATTATAACTTTTCTCATCAACATCTTTACAGTTTTTAAAAACAAATTAGTCCTTTAACCTCATTTTTGGAGTTTATAAAAATTAATGGACTTCATAAAATAGTGAGTATTTTAAAAATTCACTTATAATCTGATAAGTAAATTTTGAAAATATTCAGCTCTTAGTTATTTATTGGGTAATTTTTGGATAGCATAAAATATCAAGATACCCACTCAGATCTTACTATTTTGTATATCTTTAGAATAGACAAATACAGAGAGATCTGAAAGAAGACCGTTGCGTAAATATTACGAAAAAAAAAGGAAAATAACATTTAAGAAGCTATTATTTCCAAACCCGTTCTTGTCGAAGGTTGCTTCCTCTATTCCAAGTTAAATGGTATTGCTGAAAGGTTGGTTGCCCACCGAGTGTCCCATTTATCAGTTGTATTACCTGGATAGATACATAATACAGTATATACCTATTACGTAGATAGAGATACAGCGTTGCTATAAAAAGGCAATAATGATGAACAAACCAGTTCCTTGTACAACGTTCTTCAAGCAAGAATATATTTGTTTAATTATTTAACATAATATAATAATAAGCCTCCTCTCTTTGAATTTTAAGGGAATTACCATATCCAATGATAAGCCAAAAAATATCTTGGTTATTTATTAAGTCCGAGATTTTTTAAGTTGTTCAAGAATTTCTCAGTATTATAATTTTTAAAAGGGGACTTATGTCAGAGTTTTAATCTTTCATATTTATTTTTCATATTGTTTTCTTTACCAATGCTACATTTGAAAAGCTAAAATAATATTGTTTCAAATAACACACAAACGTGTGGGTGCGTGTGTATATATATAGCAATCAAGGACAGGTGGGATAGAGTGCAGTGCACACAGAAAAAGAAAAAATCACTAGGAGCAAAATTTTCGGGGACCTCTCGCCCTTCGTCGGTGAGAAGTACACCGACGAAGGGCGAGAGATTCCCGAAAATTTTGTTACTTGTGATTTTTTCTTTTTGTGTGTGCACTACACTCCCTATTCCACCTGTTCTTTTCCTTCTCTTTTCACCACATGGGATCAGGGAGGAATGGGCTATGTTCAGGTAGCCATCCTGTTTCATGGCATTTATGGTTCTGGCCAAGCTTTTATTGAGACAGCGTGAGTTGTAACGTTAGCTCCAGGAATAAGAAAGCTCAACGAATCCCCTCAACTTATTGGTCCGTTCAGAGCCAGCCTCAGCTACATTGATTTCTTTATTCGTTCTGACTTTTAATATCTAATAAATCATTTACTGATATCAATTTTATTTCCTACTGGAGCATGGGATATATATTTAGTTTTCCCTGCTCCTGCTTGAAATTTCTTTTGTGTGTGTGTGTGTGCCACTGTGCATTTGTAGTCTGTTTTCTCCTTTGCACTTCTCACTAGGAACATCTACCCATGAATAAGGGAGGGAAAAATACTTTGAATGTATTGTATTCTAAATAGGTTAGGGTAGAAGGCCTAAATAAAATATATTTTTAAAAAACACTTTATTTCAACTATAGTTAATGTAATTTTTAGTGCAAGGGAACAGAATAAAAAATCTAACTGTCCCAGCCAGGACTCGAACCTGGATCCCCAAAGTACTTAAGAAGTACTTAATGTACTTCTTCAGTTTCAAGTCTTCACAGACGCATCATTAGAAGCTAACAATGAGATATTTTATGTTCATTGTCAAATATTTAAATGAAATAATAGAGGAACCCTTCATTAACTAGTGATAATGATGCAATTTCACTATCGATTCAAAATATTTCTCCTCTCATTGATACTATTACTGAAAATATGTTTAGTTATTTAAAAAGTTTCTTCATAATTTTTCTATGAATTTATTCCTATTATTAAGAAAAAGTTCAAATTTTTTTCCGTATAGTTGGTTACATTAACTTTTTCAAAAACTAATATATGTTAAAGTTTTATTACATGTCCTAAAAGTGAATTTTATTTTTTCTCTGTCATAATAATTTGTCGAATGAAGCATAATTTCAATTTTTATTTATATGAAGATTCATCTATAAAAAATATATTTTGGCATTTATTTAGTATAAGTTATTTTGTTCGGAAAATTTCTATTCCTCAAAAAAAA
>KZ807802.1:42770-53388 GCA_000696205.2 Oncopeltus fasciatus
TTTCCATGCATCCATTAAATTACCTAAATTAACATCTTTAAATATAAAAATGTTTAGCTGGCTTTAATTGAGATTTGTGCTAAAATTTTTCTTTAATTTTACTTGAGGGTTCAGATGAAGAAAAAATTGAAATTCCTTCATATCATCGTTTTTTTGGGGGGGTATTAGAGTATTTAAAAGTATACCAAAATTTATAATCGTTATATGAAAAAAAACAAAAAGAAAATAGAATTTAACAAATAGCCGACAATGTTAGTTCAGTCGAGCATGAGACGATATACTCGTCTTACACGGGGGTAGAGGGTTCGAGGAGACCCGGGTTCGAGTCCCGGCTGAGGTAGTAAGATTTTGTTATTCTATTTCCATGCATTTCTTATGTATATAATCGCGGTATTTTCGTTGTTATTTGTGTTCCTGAAGATTTTATGGGTCATATTAGGTGTAAATCTAATTTTATGAAGATTTTGTTAAATAAATTTTTTTTGCAAAAAAAAAAAAAAAATTGGTAAAGAATGAAATTTATGATTAAAACAGCATTTTGCTAGTGATTCCCCCTCCTCTACTTTCCCAGCCAGTTTGACAGTGAAGCTTTTATTCACCATACATTTTACATTTATTGTTTTTCTTGTTAGTAACTTCATTAAGTACCCAGCTCCCTCGGAAACGGACTTTTTTATTTGTCAAAGATGTAATAGATTGCTGAAAATTTTGATAAAGTGGTTCCATTATATGTCTTTGGGGCCATTGTATTGTTTGTTTTATTTGCTAAAACCTGTCTGGGGAATACAAATCAGATTTCCCCCGCATATAAATAAAGGCCAAAGAAATAATGATCTGTTCTCCCCTTCATCCCAACGTGACTAACGGGTTTGTATTTCGCAATCGTCACCCGCATTCAGGCAATAATGGGGTTAGTGGTTGATTTGCCAAAAAAAAAAAAAAAATAATAATAATACGAAGCAATATATGTCCTATGAAACATTTAGATTTGAGGCCTTGTTATTCAATTGTACGCGAACTTGTTTCGGCCACTTTTGAAATCAATGAAACTAAATTTGGCAATTACGCTTAAATTGCAAACCGTTAGGTGTATTCGTTTATGGGTGAAACCCGTCGAAGGGGAGGGGGTGCTTAGAAGGAGACCTCAATTACAATAACAATCTTTATATATTTGTAATTATTAGAGCTGAAAAAAAAATAAGTGTAAAAAAGTACGTAAAATTTAATTTGTAACACAAATTTTCTATTGCATTTTCTAAAATTAGTTATGTTAAGTAAGATATTTAAAATTTAATATCTACTTTCTTTAAAGTATTCATTTACGACGAAGAGGAAGATGGGGGCTTGGTAAAAGAATACAATTTATAATCGTTATTTTAGGTACTAAGAAGTTTATGGAGTTTACCAGGTGTAAATGTAATTTTATACGGTCAAGTTTTATAACATGTTCTACCAAAACACTTCTTAGGGAAGATTTTCAATGAATTAAATTCCCAGCAATATTGTCGAGAGTCTAACCTCCGAGGCCGACGAATATATCTTCTTATGCTCGGAAGAGCTGACATTTACAAGCTGTTTAAATGACTCTCGTTATTTACTTTTAAATATTCGTCGGCCTCGGAGGTTAGATTCTCGTCACTAGTGCGGGGAATTTATTAACTTATCAGACTTGTCTCGGTAGCATAATTGGTAAATGCACAGGCCCGGAAATCAGGAGATCCAGGTTCGAGTCGGCTGGGACAGTTGGATTTTTTATTCTGTTCCCTTGCACTAAAAATTGGTCAAAATTTAAGTGGGATTAAATTTCACAAAAAAATTTATAAAATTTTCAAGGAATGTATCTAAGAACATTTACCTCACTCTTTCCTCCCGGTAAAGACGAGTCGTCTTACCTTTTACGCTCAATGTATGTAATGAATTTGGGATGAATTATCTCGTTTATATCCATTTTTAGGAGGAAAATCTTTATGGATCAGGATTCCATAATTTCAAGATCTCTAAATTTCCTCCCGAGTAGAAAGTAAACAAGTCTTCTAATTTATCGAATAATGTATCCGAGCACTCCTTGGAGATGACTATACCTCTCTCCGATTCAGTCCGTTACCTTGGGTTCCACCTTGACTCCCGACCCAACTGGAATGAACATACCGAAATCAAGCGACAAGAACTCAACAGACGCCACGGACTCTTATACAGTCTCATAAATAGGCGCTCGCAGCTCACATTATAAAACTAACTGACCATCTACAAGACCAAAACTGTTGGTTGCCGCTAAGTCTTCCAATATCCAACGAATACAATCCTTTCAGTCCAAAATTCTCAGAATAATTGCTAACGCTCCATATTATGTATCCAACTCTACCGATTTTAATATTCCTTTTGTCAAAGACCTTATCTACACCCGGTTCAAGCTCTTCCATAGTAAACTTCAATTTTATCCTAATCATCATGTCCAATCTCTATCGTCGGACTCCGTTTCTCACAATCCTCACCGGCGACTAAAACGGAGATGGCCTCGCGACTTCCTGGGCCTTAATGCCTAAACTTATTAGGTAGTGGGGTAGATAACCCCTTACCCTGCACAGTGATGTTCACTTATATATTTTACTGTTATTTTTAATTTTTTTTATATAATTTATTTTTTTCTATGATAATTTTTCTATGCCATCAAATTACAAGATGCTAATAACAGAAAGTAAAAATAAAGATTTAAATATAAAAAATGTTTCCCAACAGTGGAGTTTGAATCACAGTTCATGTTTGGTTTCGCCCCGCTCTCACTGATACATAATTAAGTCAGGTGATTAATGGAAGTCCTACTCGTTGATTATTTCTCACTAGTCCTCAGCCACGAAATTGTTTCGCCCAAGAGGTTCGGTCCATTGAGGACGTGTGTTCTTTGAGAACGTAACGAGACGGTGGTTTCAGATTTATCGTTCAGACTTAAGTGTCTGTCAGAGCGATTCTCTTCCAGGCAATTAATTGGGGTTCGATCCCCGATAAGAGTCGTCCGGAGGTCTAATTTCGGTTTATCATTAGATAATGTCATACAAAAAATAAATTGATCGATTAAGCTTTCCCCGATGGATCGATTTTCATAACATTCCTACAAATCTTCTTCGATTCCACCATTTAGTTGCGAAGAAGCGAGTTGTGCAGAAGCTGAGGAATGTTAATAGATTTCTGTCTTTTCTTTGTCGCTGGCTAGCTATGACATTAGATGACACATTTGATCTCTTGGCGAAAATTTAATGTCGTAACCCTAGGCCCGCAATCCGTAGAGAAGATTAGCAATGAGACACTCAACCATTCTACTTTGTTCTTAAAATGTTAAAATTTTGTCTAGCAAAAATGTAAAAAATTAAAATCATGGTAATGTAATCCCACATTTCATTGTTAATTTTAATCTTTCTAGCTCCCTGTACGATTCAAATAATTAAAAAATTAAAATTTAAACATAATATATTTACTAATTTCTTCATAAGACTTAATAAATCTAACTCAATCGATTTCAGCCAAAATAAAATTCTTTCATTTTTTTCAAATTAATAAAAGTTACTAAATCTCACGAAAATGACTGACTCGTCCTTATTACCAATCTTAAGCATATTTTTAAAAATAACTTTTCTGTAGAAATGTTACAGCAAATAAGTTCCAGAAATTTATATTATGTTTGTAATTTGTATAAGATTACAGTTTTTCATTATAAGAAGATTAATTAATTATTTTTGTAATAAGAAATGTTTGGCACTCTCATCTTCCTTTACATACAAAATGAAGGCTGATATACAAACTGACTTTGTGTGTGTGTGCGCGCGTGTAATATATAATATATATATATAAAGTATATGTGGAAAATGAAACTCCCGTGGCTGCGATATTTATAAATCAGTAAGATTTCAATCATAAATCAAGATGGGATAGAGAGTGCAGTGAATGCGCAAAAAGATAAAATTACTACAATTAGTAAAACTTACATGGATTTCTCGCCCTTCGTTAGTGAGGAGTGAAGAGATACCTCTCACTTTACTCCTTACTGATGAAGGATGAGAGATCCCTGAAATTTTACTCTGTGTGTGTGTTCCCTACACTCTATATCTCAACTGTTCTTTAATACTATATATGTAAGAGAAAAGGAAGTTTCCCCCCCTAGCAAAGTCAATATAGTTATTCATAACACTAATGATAAATAAAATTTATATTTAAAATTTTGGTCGATATTTAAAATCGAGCTATTCACAGACGTTATTTCTTTCATTATGAAGACCTTTTAAATTGTTACTCCTTAGTCAACATTTCGTATAATTAGCCTCAAAAGCCGTACAAATTTTCTATTCGAGTTTAAAGAAGTCAAAAACGAAAAAAAAAAAAAAAAAAAAAAAAAAGAAGGAATTTTTAGGAATAATTGTTAATTTTAATTACTTTTCCTAATCTACAGTTAATTTCGAGGTGAACAGAATTTAGCATACTTTTCTCTGGTCCATCTATTAAAAAGAAATCTTGATAACGATAATGACATTTTATTTGAACAATTACAGCTGAAATTTAGGTTCTACTCTGATATAGATAGGGGAGTAATTAAGAGTTTGTGACTGCCACTTTCATGATGTCACAATTAAGTAAGAGCTACTCTGCAATTTTATTTTCTCTTTTCTAACTCTATGCAGGAAAAGAAAAAAGAAAAAAAAGTTCCAATAAAAAGTCTTCCAGCAAAGAGAGGACATGTTAGTCTTGTAGGTTCCTCCATGTTCGTCGCTGGAGCAGAGATTTATTGCCGTTCTGTCACCCTGGCTCACAGCTTCCGCGGACGGCATTCCCCAGTAGTTGTCACGCAGAACTACCATTTGCATACTGATTGGAGATATTTCAGAGGTAGAGAGCCAATCATTGCCTCATGTGCAGGGTACCGAACCATAAGTATATTGTTTCCAGAAATCATCGTTTTATTACTCAACACAAAATAAAACGGCTTTTAGAGGTTATCAATAACTTGGTGTAGCCTCATTCCATGTCGGAACCGCTATTTAGTGATACATAATTATACCTCTGTATTACAATAAGTTTATATTTGTGTGTGTGTGTTAGCCTCCCATTCATACCACTTAGAGCCATGGAGGGAGGGGCTATCTTTAGGTTGCCACCCCATTCAAAACATCCATGACTCAGGACAAGCTTTTACTAACGAATTTAAGATTACCCTTGGCGGAATTCGAACCAGCAGCGTCAGGATTGTGAGACCCGGAGACCAGGAGACAAACCCCGGCGCCCCCTAGTAAGCTGCTTAAGTGCTGCATATTTTAACAGAAATATATAGAAGGGAATAGTTTCAACAGATTTCCCATTGAGAAATCAAGATATTCACGTTAATAACGTGACTTTGCTATTAAAACAGTTAAATACATATTTACCGATGCCACATAGAAGAACATAAATTGAAGATATATATTCTTATTAATTCATGAGTCGGTCATGATTTAATTGCCACAGAGCAGGAGACTCGACACCCCCGTTGCTCTGAAAAAGGCCTGAAAATAAGGGATAAAATAAAAACTTTTTTTTTCTTTTTATTGATTTAATAAGTGGCAGCGATATTTAAACCCGCAGGAGCAGGATCGCGAGACCCTTCACTTTCCAAGAGACCCCAACCAATCCCTTATTATATTTAAATTATTATTTATTTAAATTTTGATGGTCTTATGATTTTCAATCGCGTAAAACTTTAAAATGTAGCAATTTAAATGATAAAAAGGAGCGCTTCAATAAAAGGTGTAAACGAACTATGTATATGAGTTTATACATTCTCTCTATTTTACGCCGCAAGGATTGCTGACTGGTCAACTCCCACAATGGCGTTTCTGACCCAGTCAAACGTGTAGTCACAGAAAAAGATGCTTAGCTGTCTCCGTCTGGACCGTTTTTACCGCGGTGGATAAGCAGTCTCGTAGGAAGGCAAAAGCGAGTCTCATTCATCCACTCCTGGCCCCATTTATTTCCCTAAACATAGGCCCAAGCTATATTGCCTTGAATTTTTGGAACACGCACACCAGTTCCTAGATCTCCTTCAGCAGAATGTGCCCAGACTATAGGGTCTCAAATGTAGAAAAAACGCTTCACCGCCAGACGATTACAGTCCCCTACACTCAAGTCGTTATAAACCCCCCTGACGAAATGGTCATACCCTACAAGATGGATGACTTAATAGTCACAACGAGAGTCTCAATATTTTTCCTTCAACGTTTTCCACATTTACCGTAATTCTGTCGCTCAACGCCCAGCTCCCAATCATTTAGGTTCCTACACTATATTTTCTCATAACAAAGAGAATTTCGTCAATTTATACGATCATTCCTAGCGCAACGATCATACCATTCCTTGTCTGGGAACGATCACCAAAAAATTGTCTGTGATTCCCTGTTTTCTAAACATACAGTGATAAATACCAGAGTTTCCTTGTCTTCAAGGAATGTATGCCTTCTACAAGCCATTTTCGCCGGTATAACTGGAAGCCTCTCTGTAGGAAAACCGAATCTAGCCGACAGCTACATCTATGGAATATCATACCGGGTAAATAGGTAGCCTCCAAGGCTTTACAAGTTGAATTTAAAAGTGATAATTATATATGGAATCGTCATTGGCAATCTTCAATTTATCAAATATGAATATAATAAAGCCATCAAAATATGAACTTTAATATGTCCGGCGCTGAAACTGTTATCCGTTTCGTGATGACAAAATGATGCAGTCCCACTTTTTTACTACTTTTTGACTTCGCCAACGATTCGGAATTTTTTTTTTTTTAAATAAAAAGTGGCTGGAGGCCCATTAAGAAAATCAATAATGGGTTGGTTATATGGGTTAATTATGGAATAACACATATGGCTAATGTGTTTGCCATACTGCGCGTGAAACAATTCAATTACTGGACGAAATATTTCCTGGTCGTGTAATTTCTAGTTTTGGTGATCAGAATTGGCCGCCCAGATCATGCGATTTAACGCTGTTGGATTTTTGACCACCCTCGCCTTGAAGGAGGAAATTGTATCAAAGAAATTCAGCCACATTTATACAAAACAATCTTGGAAAATTTCAACAAAAGAGTGCGTATGTGCCAGCAAAGTCGTGGAGGCCATTTACCCGATATGCTATTCCATACATGTTGATGTCGGCTAGATTCGGTTTTCCTCCAGAGATGCTTGCTGTTATACTGGCGAAAATGGCTTGTAGAAGGCATACATTCTTGAAACTGCTATTTTTCACTGTGTACAAGAGATTTTTACATCCTAAAAGTGTGCAAGAAATATCCGTATTATTGCTTCTGTCTAGAGAACTTATTTTCACTCATTGTCCCTTTGAAGGAAATCTAAAGATTTGAATTTGAATGAAGAGGTTCGACATGCTTAGGCTATGAGAATGGTAGTTACTGGGTTTCTACGGCGACAAGCAGTCGAAAACTCAATATGTTTCGGCTATTTTTTATTATTAAAAACAACATTATTGTTTCTCTTTTTTTTTAGAATGGACCTAAATTGCAGGGCCGCTCCAGATTTTAACAAGGAGAAGAGACAACTAATTAAGGAAGGTCTCTTGAGAAAGCAATCGAAGATAAACAATATAGGTGTCACAAAAGAAGTGAATCGCTTGGATAAGTTCACGAAAATTTGCCGGAAGTTACTCTTGGTACAGACAGACAACCGCTGTGTGAGAGTCTTCGAGGAGCACTTCGTCAAGCTGCTCCCCGATAGGCTTCCATCCTCACAGCTGAGGAGGAAGAGCAGTCACGGGGACATGTCGCTGCTGAAGAGGTCCTGCAAGTTCCCGGGAGGATTGGACACTCGTCGGCCGGAAGATAGGAGCCACACATGTCCCCAAGTGGCACGGCGTTTCTCCTGCCCGCCCAAGCTACCGCCTCGCTCGACGTACAACATAAAATTGGATTCACCCACGTTCGTGCGCCCGTGCAAGTCCGACAGCCGGCTCTCGGGCGCTACCGACTCCGACACACCTTCTTCTGCCTACCACAGCGGTGCGCCACCGTCCACGTGTAGTGCGAGATCCTTTCTCACGAGGGTCCAAGTGTCTGCCTATAGCTGGAGCAGCTTCTTCAATAAGATTTTAATATTTACTTTCCTATTTATCTTTCTTCCTTTCATGGCTCTTCGTGACTTATTCAGGTGGTACAGCTACAGCAGAGATTACGAATCATCAGTAATACTGTGAAGCCTGCGCCATATTATCTGGAAGATATTTGGCCTAATCTGCCCATCATTTTCCTATTGTAAATTTAATAAATAAATAAAATAAAATATAAATTTTGCCTACTTAATAAAAGTTTTATTACAGTACCGCTAAGCCAACTGATCTGCTTTCAATTAATAGATGCTAAGAATAATTACTAAATTAAAAGGAGAGTTTTTTTTTACCGTAGATATTGTTAATAGATAATTTTAGTTGGGGTACGGTCAAGGTAGATCCAAAACATTTCAAATTTAAAAATGTATTTTTTAATAAAGGATTATCTGCCAACGTTTCGGCTTGCATTGTAAGCCATCTTCAGGGCTATCATGAAGACGAGAGAGGACGTCCTGTCCCTAAGTTCACATTTCCATGACTATGGAAACTGTCCTCTCTCGTCTTCAAGACAGCCCTTAAGATGGCTTACAATGTAAGCCGAAACGTTGGCAGATAATACTTCAAAAAAATACATTTTTTAAATTTGTATTTTTTGTATCTATCTTGACCGAACCCTACCTAAAATCATCTAATAATTACTAAATTAATTTTAAAACTTTTAAATATCGGACTCCGACTAGTTTTACATAATAAAATTCTAATAATGCGTCAACTAAGCTAATTCTTATTTGTAGTAGTTAAAGAATAATTGTAATTGAACTTTTAGTATCAATTAAACCCTACTCTTAATAGCTCTCTTCAAATAAAATAATAATTGAAAGTCTATCACATAGGCGCCGTGTACACTAAGCAGATTTCCCATCGTTCTTTAAGCTGGATATATTTAAGAGTGAACTACTTAAAACATCTTAAAAAGTTCATATAAACAATTATGGTAAAATTTACTATTGTCTCGATGGTCAATTACTAGGAGGGAGGGGATCGTTGAACCATAATAAACTGCCACAAATCAATATGATTTATTTATAATACATTTATTACAGACTTCAATTTTGATGACTAAGAAAATATATACAAAAAAAAACCTAGAAAATATATACCAAAAATTATAAATAAATAAACATCAGTTTGCAGGTAGAAAGTGTCCTCTCTCTGGGCCCATTCAGCCCACTCCTGGTAAGTTTAGGCATAAATGGCCATGGAAGTCGCGAGGACATCCATGTTTAAGTCGACGGGGAGGATGTAAGGATTGGAGTCCGACAACATGGATTTGGCTCATGGATTAAAGTTAAATTGGAGCTTATTGTGGAAGAGCGTGAAGCGGGTGGAGATAAAGAATTGGAAAGTTTATCAATATGTATATTTGTGTGTATATGTACATGTATATATATAATAGGCATACACAAAATTGCATGCATATATTATAAAATTCAATTCTGAAACCAATAAAATAAATGTAAAAGGCTTTGTTCTGAAAAATTTAAAGAATAAGTGTTAATAGCTAGGGATGGATTGTCTGAGAAAATTATGAATAATNTCTAAAATCGGTTTGAATGCAAACTATAATTAAAATAATTAATTTTGGTTGAAATCAGATGAAAGAGAGGGGGGTTAAAATAACATTTTAGAAAAATAGCTGGCTAAGAAATATATTAACAAATGGAGCTGCGATGGGTAAGCCACCCCTCACTCTTTCGTTGATAGGCCATTTATAAATAACACTATTGCCTGAAGATAGTACTGTTCCCGAAAATACATAATAATCCATTCGAAGAGGCATTTTTCGGCATAAATAAATCTGGAGACCATAGAACCAAAGGATAAGATCTTAAATTATTAGTACTAATACTATTTAACTATTTACATAACCCTTTAGAGTTAATTAAGTGAGCTTATATGATATTTGAATTATATTAAACAATTTTTATCGATTTTCAAAACCTTCATCAAATTCAGGCCATCAGTTAAAAAGAAGAAAAAAGTTTCATGATGTAAAAAAAAAATTTTATGGGGTTTGTGATTTTACTTCTAGGTCAAAAGTAACAGTATATGTTATATTAAGTATTAAACACTAAATTTATATACTCCCTTATATATAAATAATATTGATATAATATTTATATTATTATTAATACATTAATTATTAGACTTTGTTTATTGTCATGTATTGAAAATTAATTTCCACTTTCTTTTGTTTTGTTTCAGACACTGATGCAGGTAAATGTTTTTGCTGTTAAAGGTAAAAAAAAAACTAAAAAAAACTGATTCTATTAACGAAAAGCCAATAATATTTTTTGTTCAAAACATTATATAGATAATATAGCTAGTATCTATTCACTTCTCACCAACGAAGAGCAAGAGATCCCAGAAACTTTGCTCCTTGTGATTTTTTCAGTTTGTGTGTGCACTGCACTCTCTATCCCACCTTTTCTTGATTGCTACATATCGCCCCCGCTAGTGTTTAATTTTCCATTTATACTTTATATAT
>KZ807802.1:65971-83665 GCA_000696205.2 Oncopeltus fasciatus
ATTATATATATATAATATTTTGATAGATGTTATAATATTAGGAAAATAAATCTTGAGTGTCCGCTACACATATTTAGTGATGATTCTCAGAAAACTAGTTTATATAAGATAGAATAGTATAATATATAAATGTAATATAAGAATTATTAACTAATTATCACTCTGGAGCAGCGTAAACCAAGCAGACATACCATGATTCATTAAAGATGATCATAGACAAGTGAAAATGACTAATTTTCTCAATTTTAAAAGAGGGAAATGTGATAACAGTAAAGGAAAAGCCCTTCACAGTAACATTTACACTCTTTAATATATATATATATTTTTTTAAACGTTACAGAACATATATATATTTACTTTAATGACATCCCTATCCCTACTTCCGACTGCATCAGGTATCTGGGCTTTCATCTTGACCTCCGTCTAACATGAAACACACAAACAACATATCAAAAAGACAGGAACTAAATAGATTAGGACAACCTTACAAGCTGTTAAAACGCAAGTCAACCTTAACTGTGACTAACAAACTGACCCTTTACAAGACGCTGCTGAGATCTATTTGGACTTATGGAGTCGAACTGTGGGGAACTGCTAACCCCTCCAACATACAAAGAATACAGTCCTTTCAATCCAAAATCCTAAGAATCATAGTTGATGCACCCTATTACGTCGCAAACTCCTTACTCCACAATGACCTTAAAATCCCTTAGTTAAGGACCTCATTACAACCCGTTTTAATAAATTCCACTCTGACATTTCCATGCATCCCAATCTGAATAGGAAATGGTCGCGTGACCTCCTCATTGCCAACAATTAAAGAAAAAGAACGAAACAAACAATTGTAATTATTGTAAATAGTGATTTATAGGTACTGTTATTGTGCAGCTTCTCCATCCCGCAAAATATACGCTAATTATACTTTTTTTTTTTAATTTGTTGCATATATTTTTTTTAAATATTTATATTGTAAATTAGTATTTCATTTGTACATATTTATTATATATTTTGAGAGCATATTGCAAGATGCACGCCGTGCAGAATGTAATACCTGAATAATGTGTTTAAAAAAAAATTAAAATTAGTTATGTGTTAAAAAAATTAGTGTCCCTGTAAAAAAAACCCTGCCCAGATTACATTGCAAAGAGGTAATGGCTTAAATTATTAATGGGAAATCTGCTGATATGTCTCTCTCTCCCTCTCTCTCTCTCTCTCTCCCCCTCTTTCTGAGTTACTTCTCTTGCTGATATTATTCTTCTTATTGCTTTGATTTTTAATCATATTGTAACCTGCAGTCTTTGCCATATCCTGAATTATAAACACCCATGACTTGCTTGTTTTCCCGGTAAGAGCTAAGCGGATCTCTTCGGCTAACCAGGTGTTCCATCCCCAAATGTCTATGAAAAAAATCTGGTTTATATAATCAAATAATAGAAAATTAACCATATTTTTTCTTTAAGGCCTTCTCCGAGATACACTTGATGTACCCTTGTTTTTTAATATTTATGTGGTAACATATCATTTTTATTAATTTTGGAAATGTTTCATACATCCGTACATATACGTATATATAAATAAATATATATACGAGTATATAACAGGGAATAGAACTAATATTTTCTGTTTGTCTTAATCTCAATTCCAGAAAGTTCTATTTCACAGTGTTACTCCTAAAAGATTTATTTTCTCAATAAATCAATAAAGACTCGAGTTCCTTTGCTCTAAACTTAATATTACGCCAGCTGTGTTAATTTGAAACTTGCTAATGACATTTCAGACAAACCCCTACTCCTATTCTACTGAACCACTCCTAAAAATGAACTCAGCTCCATTCAGTAATACAGTTGTCATTCAGTTGCCTGTAGTGCATTGACCAGCACACACGCACACAGTATTCTATGGTCGCAATCGAGTTACTAACGACTTTAAATTTCGTTCCTCAAGGGAATTACCGATTGGGCGGGGCCGTGTGAACTTTCGTGGCTGCATGAAAATGAAAGGTGTCCAAAAAAGAGAAGCCGTCTGAAGGTCGGTTTGCGGGAGGAAGGGATGCTGATGGAATAATGATACATCTCGTCGGAGCCCCAGGGTTAGAGGCCATTCCTCCACACGGAGAGGAGTTAAGGACGAAAAAACTAAAGGTCCTGTAAGAGTGTTTTCTCTTGCTCGAGAGAGTATTTCTGTGTGGGGTTGTGTTCCTTACATGGTGGCAAGCTCCAAGTCCCTCCAACTTTATCCCCCACATTCCTCGTTCTTACATGCCTGATAACACTTTAGAATCCTTTTAAATTTTATTTCACTTTATTTTTAAACTGGAAGTAGTTACGTTTATTGTAGGGGATGGACAAGCTTGAGGCAATGCACCATTCTTTCAGCTCGTGTGAGACAATCCACTCCAGGAGGACAATGGAATTAACTAACTCTTTCTCACAAGAAGAACCCATCACATAGACGCTGCGTTCGCTATGCAGATTCCCTAAGTCTCATTAGTGAAGGACATAGACGAGAGTTAACAACTTATTTGATCATACGAGCTGAAGACGGCAATCGCCAGTCAAGGTTTGATTACAAAGACTGGCCCTAGACTGTCCTGTAGAGAATAATGACGCTTGAGCTTGACATTCATAGATACATTTGTAAATATATACTATCCATAGTATTCATTTCTCATAAAAATTTAGTAAGCAAAAGTTTGGACATATTCTACATTATTTATTTCATAGTAACTTTAACATAGAGGAATTTATTGTTGGATTTGCTATTTGATCTTTTTCTCTAATCTCTCTCTCTCTCTCTCTCTCTCTCAACTACTAAACATATTTATTCTCATACCTTCTATTCTCCGTCTTCATTGGTTTCTGTAAACCATCTTCTGTTGGCGAGCGCTTTCGGACATTGTCCATCTTCTGGCCGAATACATACGTTCACTGTCACGGTCTGTATTCAGTATGAGTTGAATACAGACCGTGACAGTGAACGTATGTATTCGGCCAGAAGATGGACAATGTCCGAAAGCTCTCGCCAACAGAAGATGGTTTGCAGAAACCAATGAAGACGGAGAATAGAAGGTGTGAGAGTTCTATATTCATTGGTGGTAGAAATAGTAATAACCCTTTAGTACATTTACCAAACATATTTATGTTAGAAAAGATACTTGAAAATATGTACATTCTATTTTCAAAGGATCATAGCTTCTCCTTTGTAAGATCTACGAATAAAATTTTTTCGCAAGTTGCTTACTTGTATAGCTTAATTTTCCTATAAGAAATCTGCTAATAATAGAAAACCTGACACCCCTACCCGTCCAAGTACACGCTTAGCTTTATTTGCAGATGATAAGGGTATATCACCACCCTGATCCTAAAACTGCTTCTAAAAACCTACTAGGTCATCTTGAAAGCGTTCAGAAATGGTGTGGCAAATGAGGAATAAAAATTAATGAAACGAAATACGTTCAAGTTAATTTCCAATTACTAAAGTAAAACTTTTCTACAATTGTGAAATTCACTATTCCTTTACCACTCTTAAATTCCGTTCGTTACCTGGGGTTCCATCTTGACTCACGACTCACTTGGGGTGAACATATTAAACTAAAAAGATCAGAACTCAATCGACGACAAGGACTCCTATACATACTCATAAATAGGAATTCTGATCTTATAATAGAAAACAAACTGACCAATCTGAACTTAGGAGTAGGAATCTGGGGTGCCGCCAAGCCTTCCAACATTCAAAGAATCCAGTCCTTTCAATCCAAAACCCTCAGAGTAATTGCAAAATTACAAATCCCATTCCTCTTTTCACAATGATTTTAATATTCCTTTTGTTCAGGATCTCTTTTCTTCCCGCTTCAGCCTTTTCCAAAGTTAACTGCCATTCCATGCTAATCCACTGGCACAGACCTTGTCTTCTAACTCCAACCCCTACAACCCTCCCCGTCGACTCAAACGAAGATGGCCCAGTGACCTCCTGGGGACATGGTCTGTTAATAATTTGAGAGATGTGTCATTGGACACATTTGGAGAGAATGTGATTGAGGAGATCATGTGATTGTCTTTGAATGCCATTTTTACTATACATTGTAATCAAATTGCAAAATGTTTTTATTTTTAACAGAATAAGTAAATAAAGATTAAAAATGTAAATAAAGATTATATGTAAATGTAATAAGTAAATAAAGATTAAAAATTAAATAGAATAACAGCAAAAATCTTATCTCTCATTTGCAAGATCAATTATTAAACTAATAACTGGTAAAGGAAACTTTCTTAACGGATCTTCACTTTAATGGTATAATGTTAATTATTTTTATATACATTGATGATATATATGATATATTAATTGTACCTGCTGGCAGACCTGCCAGCAGGTACAATTAAATTTGTAATTAACTAGTCATATTATTAATGAAACATTGGAAATCTACTTATTTCACGGACAATTATGTTTTTTTTTTAAGAATAGAGAATAGCAATAACTATCTTCAAATAAATTTAGGAAGAAAATAAGTAACGCGTTTAGTTCATCGTAGACACCAGAGAGTTACTTTTGAAAGAAAGTAATTAATGCTGTTCCCTCTTGAAAGGTGTGTGGATATTCTTCTGGCGTAGAAAAAACTTTTAAAAGCCTTATCACTGTTGCCCTCAGAAAAACCTAAGGGCACAGGTATAAAACCCGGGGAAAGCAGGGAAAGGGCTTTGATTAGCCTCCTGGGATACGCAAGGGCCTCTCTAGTGGTAAAAAAAACCCTTGATTCCTATCTTCTGAGAAGCTCGAACCTGTCAAGGTATACTGGGCATAATTCTAGCTTAAGCCGCATGCTGTGTGTGTGTGTTTTTGAGTGTGTAACATGTACATAGTGTTTTCATTTAAGGATTTTATTTTGACACAAACTCATATTTTAGGGAGTGAAATTTCAGGGTAGAGATTTGTATTTTTTCTCTATCAGCCAAAACATGCCTATTATTTTTTTTTTTAACATCATCGTGCACCTTGAGGTATATCCAAACCGTATTATTAGCAATTGTACCAAAAGTTTTATACCAAAGTATTTGTTTAATTTTGATTCTCTTTTTAAAATTTATTGAAAAAATTAAAAAAAAAAAAAAAAATGTTCATAGTAAGAGGTTTAAAAACTTGCGTTTTCGTGAGAGAATTCGCCTTTGTAGCTAAGGGATGCTCATAGCCCATATTTACGATTGGCTAGGAGATATGTTTTCTACAAGATGCCCAGATAACAAAGGGATTGTTTCAGCTGAATTTATAAATATTTTTTCTCGGATGTCTTGTCGTCACATATGTATGCGGTATGAGTCCATCCTCTTTCGGAGCTGCAAGAACCTCTATGTAAGCACATTGGTAGGCATTAGGCCTCACCCCCCACCACCCCGTCGAGGACAAAGAGCTGGCCATTCCGAGTCTCCGAGGATACTCCTTCCAGTAAATTTATCATTTGCACCTCGGCATATCCTCGCTCCATCTGAACGGAATCCTTGAGAAGGACCACCCCAGCTGCAGGATTTGCATAGCAGGATATCTGAGCTTCTCATGAGTAATAATAATTCACCAATCTCTGGTTACATAAAAAATATATATACACCTTTATAATTATTGCCATTACTTAATTTTTAAAATTTGAAAAGACTATATGTTTTGAAAGGAGAGTTTTTTTTTTACCGTAGATATTATTATTAGATGGGTTTAGTTGGGGTTCGGTCAAGGTAAATCCAAAAAAAAAAAAAAATTTAAAAAGTATTTTTTTAAAAAGATTATCTGCCAACGCTTCGGCTGTAGCCATGTTCAGGGCTGTCGAAATACAATATTATGAGAATACAATAATAATTGACAATAATATAATACAGAATTACTGTAATATAAAGTGATATCAAAAGTATGAATGTAGAAAGCTATGTAAGAGAAATAAAAAAAATAGAATTTAAATTTTTTTTTCAAATTCTCTTACATAGCTTTCTACATTCATACTTTTGATATCACATTACATTATGGTAATTATGTATTATAATATTGACAATTATTATTGTATTCTCATGATATTGTATTTCTACAGCCCTGAAGATGGCTTTCAATGTAAGCCGAAACGTTGGCAGATAATTTAAAAAAAAAAACACTTTTTTAAATTTGTATTTCTTTGAATCTACCTAGACCGAACCCCAACTAAAATCATCTAATAATCATCACATTATATATATATAAATGTTGAAAAAAATACTTTTTTCACTTTTTATGTTCTATACATTTTTCCGTAAATCAAATATTACAGTAAAAAATTTAATTTACTTTCAATCATTCGATTTCACTCCAAAATGAATAATTTCTTGCAAATTAGAACCCAATATACTGAATTTAGTTTCTATATTTTAAATTTGAAAAGTAACTGAGGAATCCATCGATTTGCGCTTTGGTTTGGCCCTACTGGTGTAACATTTGTTTCAAATGCTTTGTTGTCGAACTTGTTATCAAGCGCAAAATAAAGTTACAACCGTAATTCCCATTTAGCAAAATTGATTTATTGTTGAAAGCCGGGCGCTTGTGAGATTTAGTGACCAATTTGTGAGTTCTGGAATGTAGATATGAAATGTTTTGGGATGCATCCACATTCAGTATTGCCTTGGCCTGTCCTGTGACATATTTTTGGCTGATTTTGGGTTAATTTAGTGTTATTGGAGAGACCTGCGATCGGCAACTCGGATCTCTTAAGCACTCAGCTTTTAAAAATAGAGAAATTCTGTCATGCCTTAGAGATGGGTGAGCTATAAAAAGCCGAATAGAAAATTGATTATCTTTAAAAAAAAAAAAAAAAAAAAAAAAAAAAAAAAAAAAAAAAACTGATGGATTCCGAAACTCAAAAGTCCTTGGATCAAGAAGAAAAATAAATAATTCCATGGTTTTATCATCACCTTTAAGATAAATGTTATGCTTCAGATTGAATAGAAATGGATATGCTTTAAACCAAAAAAGGAATGGAGTCTAGTTCTCTCACTCAGCCATTAAACGTCTTTATTGTTTTTGCTTTATTTTTTTTTTTTTCTGCGGTTGGTCGTTTTTCCATTTTGTTCCGGGTTTTACGGCAGGATTATACTGAGACAAGTCTATTATTCTCGAAGGCATATGATGAGCTCGCGTCTCCTCCCTCCTGGCCTCCTACTGAGAGATAGTCCACCGCCCCCCCCCCCCCTGATTTACAGTTAATTTGTGGTCTTTGTTTTGACGGGCTTTGTCTCGGCCGAGGCTAGTGCCTCCTTCTGCTGTTGAGTCTGTTATAACTTTCTCCTGATCATATCTGTAGCAGTAGATACCTACATGGTCTACGGCCGAAGAGCTGAAGAGGCTGTTCATCCCGTCCTGTAAATCTTATATAGTTGGAAACTTTGATATCTAAGTTGATAAATAACCAATGAATTAACTCCGGAGCATAAAAGCGTTGAGCAGAACTACTGCAAAATACTGCATTCCTTTACATAACATATGGCCAAAGGCAAAATTAGTTACATAGTGAATCCTCACATTTTTTTTTTGCTATATTTTATATTTAAAAAAATGTGTCACTATGGTTAATGTAAGCAGATTTCTCGTGTTTAATTAGCTATGGATATATGTGAGAGTACATGATGAAAATTAATCTCAATCCGGAGAGAACCATGGGCTAAAAGTTATGACCACGAAAGTTTCTTCTAGGCAATAAAGGGATATAAAGTGGGGGTAGAAATCACCCTTCTCCGATACATTCTTGAATTTCTTCCTCAATGAGCGTCTTTCGTAAAAGTGTTACAGAGTTAGAAATTTAAATTTTACACCTATTGTTATCCATCAAGTTTTTCTTATCTCTGAAAAAAACGAAGATAATATAGCATTTATTTCCCTTCTTGTATTTCAACTAAAATTAATTTGGAGTTTGAAATGAGAAGCCCAAGGTCCGAATTCGTTTTAAACATTTTTATTATAAGAAGGTTCACCCAACACAGAAATTGCATTCTTAAATATCTTTCTAGATATCTGATTTCTAAAAAAAAAAAACATTACGGATCATAAGAGTAATAAAATTACATTTTACCGCCCTCCCTTTTTTAAATTCATTGTTATTGTACGCTTAGTAATACCAAAAGTATTACGAATTTTCTTTTCTTTTAAAACACCCTTTCTATGAAAAACCATAGAAAGGCCATTAAGCCTAAATTTAAGGCTAAAAAGCCATTAAAGAACTCATCTAACGTTTTGAAAAACATTTATACCGAAGTACATACTCACACACACATACAAACATATACATATATATATATATTTGGGTAATACAATATAGCTATTTTGCAGTGGGACATTTTGTTTTAATTACTGTTAACGAAATCAATTACGCTTGTGAGAAGAAATATACCTTATCCGAGATAACAGATTCTTAGTCAGCTGTTTGAGATTTATATGGGACATTNTTAACAACGTGAATAGCTAGTTATCATTAGGGAAAATATTTTTACTATGCACTATAGCGCATATTTGAATAATATATATGTTTACACAATTAATGAGAAGGAATAGAATAGAAAAATCTATCTGCCCCAGCCAAGGGATAATAAACCACAACTAAATTAATACTGGGGATAATAAACCGCAACTAAATTAATATTAATAAAGAAAAATGAAAAAAGTAAATAAATAGCTAGACAATGTCAGCTCCTACGAGCATAAGATGAAGTATTCGTCTTTCTCGTGGGTTAGACTCTCGCTAGTGTGTTGGGAATATATTATAAGTTATTTGGCTCGTCCCGGTGGTGTAATGGAAGCATACGGGCTCGGCAAGCAGGAGATCCAGGTTCGAGTCCTGGCTGGGACAGATAGATTTTTTTTATTCTATTCCCTCTCATTAATTGTTTAAAATTTACGTGGGATAATAAACCACCACTAAATTAATATTTTTAATGATAGATATGCTTGTGTGAGTGTGCGCGCGCGCCCTCTCTGCGTTTGCAATTTTTGAAGTAATGAATTCTAATTTGAGGTTTGTTTCTTTGCGAAACTTTGCATGAGTTCGGTATTGGCAAAATTAGTTTGAGGAAGGAGGGGGGGGGGGTGGACGGAGGAGAACATTTAAAAATTTTATTTATTTGCTGTTATTAGAGTAAAAAAAAATGTATAAAACAAAATAGTAGTAAAATGCAATTTTAAAATAATAGAGAAATATTTTATTTTAATGATTTGTGAAAAAAATATTAAAATATTCTCTTTTCTTTACACTTTCTGATTACTTGAGTTCTAGTATACATTCTCTCTCCAAATTTTCCGAGCAGAAGCCTTCGGTATCATCTCAAAACAAGCTGTCCGAGGATCTCTATTGGATCCGGGAAGTCAGTGACCTGCAAGTTTATGTAAATGGTCTAATTCACTCCTGCACCATTAAATGACGTCCATGCACATGTTTCCGGATACAAATTATACATTGAACAGAAAATAATAAAAAAGCAAAAATAAATAAAATTAAATTCAAAAGTACTCATAATATTGGTTATATATTGTTATGTATATGTAAATTTACGGCCTATAATCAAGGCCTTCTAGAACCTTCATTCACTACACGACAGCTTTTCGTTGTTTGATTTAATTTATTTTTTATTTCGTTGGAAAACACAAATAAAAAAAAAGTTACAGTTGTATGCAAATGGCTGTGACATTTTACAATCATATCTTGTAATAAGTATCTTTTGTAATTTAATAGTTTCGGCATTGTCATGATCACAGATGACCAATTATCCAGAAAATTTCCAATGGTGGCACCTACAGAAATAATCAGATGAAATATATTCCTCTTTGCATTTTAATTTTTTAAATCTCCTTAGTATAGGGTACATTCACATCCATATTTTACAATAACTCAGTCCAGTCCTTCTAAAACTGCAGGAATATGTAAATGCATTTGAATGAATTATTGATTTGTTTACTTAGAGAACATTTGAATATAAATTTTCTCGCAATACATTTTAAAAAATTGCAAAAATACACACACACACAAACACACACACACATATATATATACTTGAAATCTTGTAAAATCAAAGAATGTTGAAAATATTTTAAAGTCACCTTTAAAAAAGTTAATATTTAAACTTCATTTTTCAAAAAAATATGATGTATTACTACAGAAAAAATTATAATGTGTTGTTAATCATGTTGTTATTATTACTATACTTTTGACAATTTTTCTTCAAATATAGAAAAGAGAATTGCAAAATCAGAAAAAAAATATGAAAAAATTGCATGGAATTTTAATTTAATGAATATAAAAGTAATTTTGTAACAAAATGAGTTTAAAAAAAAAAAAAGCAAACAAAAATATAGTATATATCCTACTGAGTACAACGGATGCCGACAAATTTATGTAGGAAAATAACAAAAAAAACCTTTAAAATAAAAAAGAGGTTTAAACTATGGTAAATATAAATAGCAGTTTTCAAATACAAAAAGCATTGTTGAAATGTGCAAGAAAAAATTAATTTGCTTTTAATTTTAATAATTTAAAAGTTTTAATTTAAAAAAAAATGCCTTTAAAAGAAGAAGAAAATAAAACTTATTCATATTATATATGCACGACGTGAAACTAATGAAAGGGTATTTATTGCTTATTTTAAATGGGAGAACATCGGTCACGCAGGAGCTGTGTTAACTAAGCGAATTTCTCATGTTTCCCTAAAGATCGACTCAAATCAGTCCAATGAGAAAATTTGATCTGCAGAAAGAACCGTGGATGTAAAATGTATGACCGAAAGAGAGCCCTTTGGACTGGCCAGGAAGTGTCAAGGATTCGTTCATCAATCTTAGATTATTCTTAAATTAATTGATTAATTAATGAGATTAATTCTGCTTTAATAAGCGTTTTTTATAAAATAATTTATAACTTAAAAAATTACGAAAAATTGCGTTAGAAAATTACAATATTTATTTATAATGTTCTATAAAATTTTTCTTATTTCAAATAACAAGATGACTTAACGATTATAAATTTTGAACTCCCCTTTACACCACTCCTTTACATTATTCGATATAACCCATAAGTGAAAAATTTGAAGCTCTTGAAATTAAAAGCCTAAATATCAAAATGGTTTTCTATATTTTTATTATATGAGATTAATTACGACAGATCCTGTCCAACTCTCTGTATTTCATTCTTAAATATATTTTTTAATAGTAGTTTTAGAAACAGGTGTAAAAAGTAATTTTATTTAAATTACATTGCAGGCCTATTTCCATAATTTTTCCCAAGCAGTAACAATAAAAAAGATATTGAGATTCTAAATGAAGTGTATAGTACAAAATAGTTGGTAAATATAATTTTATAACATTTGTATGATAAAGTATATATTCACATTCATTTTGAAATACAGATATAAAATTAGTTATCAACCTTTTTTATTAAGAATTGTTGAAAGAATTTATTTTAAATGAAATCAGATAAAGGGAGAGAGTGGAGGATACTAGGAGATTTACAAAGAAGTTATTTTATTTTTATTTTATTTAAGATGAAAATTATAATACATATTAGATGTAAAATGTAATGTGTATAATTCATCATATTTTATCAGAAACGCTTGATAAGGAAGATATTTATGAATTTAACTGCGATAGGTGAGCGTTTTCCCCACTCTTCCTTGAAGGCCAGTCTAGAGTTTCCTTCTCTTAAACTTCCTTCTCATTTGCTGTTATTTGTGTCCATCTTTAATGAAATATGGGAAATCTGTTTAGATTTGCAGCTTTTCCGTGACAGGCTTTTCTCCCCTTCTATTATACCTTTATTTATAAATTACATTCTGTTAAAAATTAAAATAAAATTTTTAATTTGATAACAATATATAATAGAAAATAAATGACATTAATAAAAGTCACATGATGAGAGGAGGTGACCAGTGACACCAATCTCAAATGACACCACTCTCAAAAAATTAAAGAATAAAAAATGCTTCATGAAAGTTAAACTACGACATTAACAAAGGTTTTACATTTAAATGTGACGTGCCAAAGTAAAACAACTAATTGTGTTTTCTAGGCAAAAAATTGTAATATGTGCGGTTCAGGTAAACCTCTACTAAGTAAATGTTTCTTAATATTTCTGTTCAACTCCAAAAATATATATTTTATCAATGAAGAAATCGGTCTTGAGTTTTATTACTCCCAAGTAAATATTACACCAACTAAATCGAACAAAGTTTATTATTTAAATTTTTTATTGAAATAAACCGTCCGTAGCGGAGGATAAAATAGGAGCTGTTTGTTTGATTTTGCACTTAATAATGCATTCAATAGCTACAAGACGAAGTCGGAATTCTCTAAAGGAATTTCTATTACATTTTCCGAGGGGGAAAGTTTTGTGATAGACATTTACCGACCTAACGAGTGTGTGACCATGAGGAATGTCGCTGAGGGTCTTTGGCACGTTATCTCTTGGGAGATCTTGGACTCCCTCGAATCTACTCGTAAATTGACCAACCGAAAAGCTGTCTAGATAGAGATTTTTTTTTTTGTTGTATAAGATTTAATAAGACAATAATTTTATATAAAAATTCTTGTCGCTTAAAGTAAAATGTTTGAAAATAGTTATAAAACACATTTTGTCGAGACAATATGCGAAACAGAGTTTATAGTTTCCCGTTTCAGCCTTTCCACAGTAAACTGTCATACCATCCTAATCCATTAGCACAGACCTTGTCTTCCAACTTCAACCCCTACAACCCTCCCCGTCGGCTCAAACGAAGATGGCCCCGCGACTTCTTGGGGATATAGTCTGTAAATAATTTGAGAGTGGTGACACCGGTCACCTTCTCTCCTCATGTGATTGTCATTGAATTTCATTTTTAGTTTTCATTGTAATTAAATTACAAACATTTTTTTATTTAACAGATTGTATCAAATAAATTAAAGTTTATAACAATGTATATATATATATATATATATTTGGGTAATACAATATAGCTATTTTGCAGTGGGACATTTTGTTTTAATTACTGTTAACGAAATCAATTACGCTTGTGAGAAGAAATATACCTTATCCGAGATAACAGATTCTTAGTCAGCTGTTTGAGATTTATATGGGACATTTGAACCTGTAAGTGTAACCTTCCCTTCAGCAACTCGGGATACGCTGTATACGATATGTCAACCGATGAGGATTGCTAAGCTTCTAAATCACATGTGACATTAGCCCCTTGACATGGGTCGGCTGGCTTGTGGGCACCCACTAGGCCCCAACAGCAGGAGGTGGCTTTGGGTCCAGAGAGCGAGAGAAGACAACCATAAGCTAAGAGCTTATTATCTATACCCTTGATATTTCTCTCCAGTTTGTAAATTAAATTTATTTAAAGAATTATTTATTCTTATTTGTATTAACCTTTAAAGAAGGGTGAGAAATTTGCTTAGGCTCTTGCGTGACGGACGATCTGAACATTTTTATACAGAAATTGTAATAACTCAATGACTGAACGTATACTAAGAAGAATAAATTAATTACATCAATGTATTGGTGAGTGAATTTCCTATACAGGTTGATTGGTTAGATCCTCTTATTACAGCTACACCAGATTATATATTTTCCTAAAGCAGTTTTGTTGTCAACTAAAGTTACAAAAAATAATAGTAAATCAAATTTTAAGTTACAGAATCAGTATATTCTATAATTGGTACACTAAAACAATAACATTAAACTTTTTAAAATAAAAATTGAGGACGCTATAGCGCGTGTAGTTCATATATAAGTTATGTCTTATCTATTCGGCTCGGTTGAATTTTAAAAACATTTATGTTTATTTTACATTGGAAGTTACAAATTCAATTTAATATACTTGTTAACTAGTTATTACAGAGGTACAATTGCAACAGATTGGCAAACTCTAGGAAAAGTTACTTGGACTTACACTGGAGAAATGCAATAAGAAGAGAGTTGTTTTATGTTTCCAGCTGGGCTTCCAGAAAGGAATGGAGATTTTAGGAATGCTTGGAACAGTATTTGACATTCAGCACAATTAACATAGTAGTCATGAGAAATATTCTTATACGCAAGGAATTAATATATATGAATATATATCATAAATCCCTTAAGAATGATTACTATGTTAATTGTGCTGAATTTTTTCAAAATTTTTTGTTGAACAATGATGCCATTGTGAATAGCATTATTTCCATGCCGGGAGTCATCTGAATAAATATTCTTGACACACCTAGCACATACCATCAGAAGTAATGCAAGGCAACAGAACAATTGTTTACCTCCTTTGATATTCCTCTTTTGGCAAAGTTTCCTGTCCCATTTGTTTTGCTGGTGGAATTTTTTCTTTTCTTTTTTTTTTTTTTTTTTGATTCCCTGACAGTTGAAAAGCCAGTTAAGAGGCATCAAGATTCGAGGGAACTGGACCACCACACCCTAGCCTCAAATACCTCTACGGCTCTCCTGATTCCCCAAGGATAAGGAACCAGGCATAGGTTTAGCAGGTGTCCCATCGTCCCTCTGTGACTGAGAGTTATGTCCTGTAATGTACTTGGTAATTCCTTTTTGCTTATGAACAAACAAATATCAGTTATACAGAAAATGTTTATGTTTCTTCTTGGGGGAAGGCGAAAGTTGTCAATAACTCTAACAACAATTAGGGTTGTTAGATTTATTAAAATTTATTTTTGAACTTTTGCCTTCCATCAAGAATTAAAAACCAGGTCATATTTTCAATAATTATTTTTTTATAATTTTTTTTTTAAAAAAAAAGCCATATGGCTATTCTGAATTGTCAAATTTCAGAAGTGTGCCAGCCGTTAAACAATAGTTCCTAGATAACTTTTACATACGTGTGCTGTCTTAACATGTTTTCTATTTCTATATAATAAAAAAAAGGCACAAATTATAAGTATTAACTAAAGAATAAATAAGCATTTAGTACACCTATTGTTTAATATTAATTTGTTTTTATTTAAAAATTGCCCGTCATGCATGAATAGCCACAACTAAAAATGTTCCCCATATTAAGAGAGATAATAGTAAGTTATTAAAATACATAAATGAAAATCTAATAATATACACTATAACTTTAAATAACTAAAAGAATTTTTATAATATTTTAAATAAATGTTCTATCTCAACTGTACTAATTTGCCTAATCTTTTGTATTACAACTGCTGAATTTTCTCTGCCCACTTGTGTCTTTCGTATCTTGAACTTGTTTCTTAAGAATTAAACGTTGTTTAACCTGTTCAATTACATGGTTCTTATATACTGTCTGATTGAGGCTAAGATTCTTCGGGTGTCATCAAAGATGGAGACTTATCGTGGCGCCGGCTTGAGGACTGTGAGGAGGCCATGGGTTTAAGCCCTTAGTTAAACTTTTATGGGAAAATACATGCTAGCATATAACCTCAGTTGTTAAAAACGAGTGGGTGGCTACCTTTAGATAGCCCTCCTTTATTATCCCTAATATATGCTATAATGACATGAACCTTGTAAACTAACAAAAAAATGGACCTGGATAACGTTAAATGACTCATTTGTTAAATAGCTATCCAATTGGTTTCTTACTTACTTGTATTTTCTATACATCTAGTATTGATCGTTGGTAGCTTTATAGCTACCTGTAAATTCTTTAATTAAAGCATTTTTATACTTTATGTTTGTCCTCTTATGGAGGCGAAATTCCGTCACGCAAGAGCTGCGTATTCCAAGCTTATTTTCCATGTTTCCATATAGGATTTAAATGATGAAATATCTATTATGCAAAGATGTCCAGTACCAGATCTCTTCTTATTTACAATCTTAATCCTCACCATTATGTTTAGGACATTCCAATCCTCCTCATGACTCACATGTAGCCACCTCAATCTCCTTCTGGACTTCAGCAATCCTATCTCGACACTATTGAGCAATCTATACTTTTTTCCAAACTCCAACTACTTCTTCATTCTAATTCCTTCATTGCCCTTAGTTTAGAACATTTTGTTTTTCCTGTTCCATTCTGGTGGTAAATATTTACCTGTCATAAGTATTTACCACGTATATACCTGTCATAACCTCCTCTTCCCCACTTCATTTAATGCGCCACGGTCCATGGAAGACACTTCCATATTTTTAATCTCTCCCCCAATGTCCTCCAATCTGTTATTACTCGAGAACATTTTCACTCCCAAGTTACTTAGATTCCCATTTCGAATTCTCTGAGTCTTATGAATCCCGTGACAGTGATATCGACTGGATTGCTCGAACAAACAGGCTGTGATTGAATGCTGATAACAACATACCACTATCCCTTAGGTAAACACACATTTGAGATTGTGTCAGCGTGCAGATCAATTACCAAACAAAATTTCAGGTCCAAACCTTCATGTAATGACATATGGTTATTACGAGGAACACACCTACATGAAGTAAACTATACATTTTAAACATATATAACCATAAATAGAAGATTTAAAACATTATATATATATATATATATATAAATTTGACCATATGACGCAGGAAATCTTCGTGTACTATGCAGCTTCAGCATTTCGGACTANTATACACTGAAAGTAAATAATAAATCAAAGAGTTAAATTTAAAAAAACAAATTATGCTTAAATAATATTAAAATGAGCAAGTTATCTCTGAAAGCGAGGAAGAAGTGATAGACCATGAGAAACACAACATGTACTAGTTCATGAAGCTGGTAGTCCAAGTAGGTTTATCGAGGTTAGTATCTCTGGCAGTAAAGTTCCAAGACAGTCAGATACCAAGACAGTCAGATACCAAGACAGCCAGGTTTTTTTTTTTTTTTATTTTTTATCTTGATTTATGCAAATATCTTTTCGAATTAGCCATCACAAGTCAGGGACTTAGTGTTTTTTTTTTTTGTACTTATTTATTTGTTTTATATCATTTTCAACCACTTTGGTTAATAGTGGAGGACTATCTGTTTCATAGGATGGAGGTTACCATCCTATTCTATGGGCCTATTCAGACTTTTTTTTAACCCTTAGTTGGTTTATGGATAAAACGCACGGAATCTAGTTTGATAGTTAAGATTGCTCAGAGATAGTTAGTTTAACTCTCTTAGCACTAAAACCATACTGCATTGCCCGCTCTCAACACTTTGTTCACCACCATCAATTGGAAATGTACTAGTTGATCGGATTTGTTTTATATACAAATAAATAAATTCTGAGTTAGGCCTGTCCATTTCAAAGTTTATCCAAGCTGGAGTCCGGCAGCCAACCTTCGACGGTCGACAGGATGTACACATAGCTTTGATGACGAGATCCTTGAAAGCGCTTAAAGTTAATATTGAAACCAATTTACTGTGCGTAAGTGTGAATTCTTGGTAGATTGCCCATTATAAATACCTCCAGCTTCCAGACAATGGTAATAAAATATTCTTGGAATGCATTGTAATACCAAAACAATGTGAGAATAATGTATGTAAAGTTTTTTCCGGGTTGGACCGTGTAAAGTTTTTGATGGTTGCCGAGCTTTCGCACATCATGTGATGGCTGTTCAGGGCTGAATAGAGAATGAGAGCTGTCTTCCAAATCCAGGGGTATTTATACCCGGCGCTGTCCGGTCCTTGGGCGAAGCCTGTCTTCCCATTGGTTGATCCTGTTTTCCTGCTCGCTGATTGGCTGGATCCTCTTATCGATTGGTTGGACCCTCTTATCGATTGGTTGGACCCTCTTATCGATTGGTTG
>KZ807802.1:90295-110253 GCA_000696205.2 Oncopeltus fasciatus
TATATATATATATTACCAGATAATAAAACGCAACAAAAACGAAGAAATATTTTTGGAGTTACATGGCAATATTTTAAATTTTAAGTGAGGGTTTACCTCTACTGCAAATTCATAATTAATCTTCTTTTTTTTTCATATTTAAATTTTCCATTTCGCTCTTTATTGTAAGGGATGAGGTATTCCTCCTGTATTCCACATTCATGAACCCATTGGTCATGAGTATGGGAGCCAGGTGACACGACGTCCTCGTCTTCATGAAGATAATTCCTCTCGTCACCATAGCCCTGAAGATGGCTTACTCCAAGCCGAAACGTTGGCAGATAATTTAAAAAATACTCTTTTTTCTTTAAATTATATTTAATGGATCTACCTTGACTGAACCCCAACAAAAAACCATCTACTAGAAATATTGTTAAATGCAAATTATGAATATTCATAAGAAAACAACTACCATCATTTCATTTCATATCTACTAAGATTACGCAGCTCCTGTGTTAAGGGCTATTAAAAACTTCTTCTGACCATTCCTAATGTTCCAAACTAATAATTTTTGTAATTTTTAGGTCAAAAATAGTAATAATTTTCTTTTTTTTTTCAATTTTAACTTTTAAAATCTAGACCAAATAATCCTAAAAAAAAGAAAAGAATTTTTAAGAATTTTTATAAGAAGTCTTAGGTTGAAGGTAACAAGGAAGAAATAAAATAATAACAGGTTAAAGAAATATTTATGCAAGCAATATTTTATTAGGCATATAATACTTTTTTTTATGGGCATTTCTGCATAACAGATATTTTTTTTTTAAATTTGCTCATATGAAATTTTTTCAATACATTCTTTATTTATTTCATGCTAGATTTATTGACATCTCCCTTATATTAATATCCCTAATATATTTTCTTGAATGGAAGAATGATTGAAATAAATTTTACTTTGAGACATAAGTCCCTTTGAATAACAATAAGGTCACAGCTGACAGTATAGCTTATTCTTGCTTCAAAACAATAAATTTCTAGATGTTTCTTCTTAGATGGCATACATTGTCAGTTTCGATACAAAACATTTGTTTTGTGTTTTATAATATGTATAAATGATGTGTATTGTACTGTACGTAAAATTTTATATTTCATCGTAATAAATATTGTGCATAAATACCGTTAGGGATGCAATTGGATGTAAAAGTATAAAAGATAAGTGTAGCTTATCCAAGCCTTCCCAAGGAAACTACTGAGGTACACGCAAGCGCTACCTGTTGAGTTTCATTTCAACTACCTCCTCACCTGAGAGCGGGAAATTCAAATTCTCGAACATTGACTATGGGTTGCTACTAGTTAGTTATAATTTGTTGTAAGCTTTGGTGAATTGTTGACTACACACCTACAATATTTTTCATAACCATAGATAGCCTGCTCTGTTCTTTTCTGGATTTTTTTGTACATTTATTATGAGTGTTGTATAGTGTTATAAATTTATTGAATTAAAGAATCATTTTGGGGTGTTTTATTTTGTAGTAGAAACTATCGAAAGCATGCTCTTCATTCATAACGCATTCAGCTATAATATGGATGCATTTTTTATCCATACATTAACTAAATATGACCATTAGAAGAAGAGGAATTCCTTGAACGGATTGCAAGATAACAAAGTTGAACTTCTCACTTAAATTATAGCTATGAATTTTTTTTGAAGATTTTCTCATATTTTGCAATGATCAATTTTTGGGGAAAACCTTAGTGTATATAGTACATTTATCCTACCTTTGGTTCAATATGTCCCTATGACGGGGCATATAACGCTTCTTCATTGCGTACAATGGAGGAGATCCTCCGTTGGAAAAAATATTTCAGATGAAAATGGTAGATCAATAAAAATATTAATACAAATAAAGGGCTTAGTAATATTAAGGTTATAAAGTGGATTACGGAGCTGGATGTGGTGCCGGACAAATTAAGGTTAATCCTAATTTTGCTACTTTGAAACTGGATACAAAAAAATTATATATACCAGAGAAAGAGAAATCGNNNTAAATAAATAAATAAATATATATATAAAATAATACTAATAAGAAGAAGAGGAATAAAGAGTGCAGTGAACAATGAGTGTAGAACACACAAAAACAAAATAATACAAAGAACAAAATTTCAAAAATTTGCAATATATTTATATCTCTATCCCTCTCTGTCTCTCTCTCTCTCTCTCTCTCTCTCTCTCTCTCTCTCTCTATATATATATATATATATATATATATATATATATTTAATAATAAGAGAATAAAAATAAGTCCATTTATTTAAAATAGACATAAAACATTAACGAAAGTCACATGAGGAGAGGAGGTGACCAGTATCACCACTCTCAATATTATTAACTAAACTAGAAATTCAAATATAGCCATAACTATATCTAAACTAATATGTTCAATTTTGAATAATATTAATTTATAATTTCTTATTTATTTTAAGGATGTTTTTATTTTTTTTAAATTTTTCGAAAAAAAAACCAAGGATCTTTATTTTAAAATAATTTAAAGAGTGTATATGTATTAATAAATAATATTGCTCTTATCATGCCAAATTATTCAATTTGAGAAATATAGCTTTAATGGCAGTACTTTATGTTTACGTCTAATGCAGAAGTACCTCACTCAAAATAAAAAACTTATTACTCAGATTTTGTCCAAATTTTGGCAAATATTAAAAGTAACTGAATTTTGGCATTTCTATTCCGAATTTTTTTCTTGTCTAATAAAATTTCAGAGGTGATGAGATTTATGAAAATACCACTTACTATCCATCCCTCTGACCACCTAAAGATAAAAACATTAAGGTAAAAATAGTCCCTACCACCCTCCTTCTCCCTCCAAAAAAATGTTTTTTTTTTACTAATATTGTTTTCAAAATTTTTAATTTGTTTTTTATTTTTATTTTGCAGGTAAGAAGCTCTTCTTTTCGACTAAATGCACTACTACTATGTACGTACATTTGTGTTTATGTTATTCCCCGTTCTTTGTGCAGCGCATGTTAGCATAGCCAAGGAGTATTATATATAATCCATCAGAATGAATATGACATATTTGTTTTATTTATGACATGTTACAAATAAATTATCACTCACCAAAGAATGAATAATTTTACTTCACTTTGACACTGAAATATAGTCATATTTCCTCCTCAGAAGTACATAGAAATGTATAAATTTTGAGATACATATATTAGCGTATGCTACGCCACTTTATACCGAAGGTAAAGAATGTACAGGAGGATGTCATAAACTTTGATATGCATGGTATACGGAATTAAGAACAAATTGGTAATTTTTTTAGGTCCCTTCAAACTTGAAAAAATATGATTTTGGAAAATCACTGTTGGTTTGTGTTTGTGAGGGAAGAAAAATGTAACAGAAAGGCACTTATGATCGTGAACCAGTACCAGCCTGCCTCTCAACCAGAAAAAACATAGCACCAATCTCTCAATTCCGGCTCTGCCGTTGGAATGAAAAGTGAAGCCTTGAATGCAGGACCATCCTTTGTTGATGAATATTTGTAGTTGAACATTCTATTACATGTAATACCCCCAGAATATTATATAATATGCCTTTTAACAATAATCAAATCTGTATCGAGTATTATGATTCTGAACTAAATATGACATACTTTGTAGCTGACATGGGTTGAAGTTTGGTTGGCCGTCGAGTATTATGTTGTAGAAATTAATGAGGGTTTCGGCCGGGATCAGAAAAATAAAATACTCCAAAATTGTTGGGCGATTATTTTTTTTTTTTTTGTTTTACCAACGTTTCGATTTAACTTCTAAGCCATGATCAGGGCGATTGTGATGTCTGGAGAGAGGGTTTATGGTCACATATCAGAGTGCTGAGCACAACAGAGCTCATCTCAGTTTAGTTCTGGACTCTATATATATAATTTGTTTATGAATTTTAAGTTAAGTTAATGAATGTCATTCTAACACTATAAATATTATCTACTCGTTCGATATTACTGATCAAGAAGGCTTTAATTTTTAATTTTTTTTTTCTTTATCGTTGCATTCAAATGACAATACAACCCTTGGGTTGTTATAACTACCCCGCTTAACTGAGGATAAAACCCATTAACCTGATTGGTGGAAATACATCTGTTAATTCATTATTATTATTTTGATGTTCTCAGGGATTAATCCCCAGTATATCTAGACTGCGGCCTACAGACAAGGAGTCCAAGCTTTTCTTGTAATTAAAAAATAAATAAAAATTTTCATTTTTCTTCTAAAACTGTCCTTAAAATGCGACACGATGATAATAATACTGCCTCTTGTATCTGACGTATCATTATTATTATTTTTATAGGACACGGGTTGTTACTACTGGACTTTTGAGCCGAAGGTATCGGATTAAAACTCACATTTTATTCTGCGTTACTTTTCTTCCAAAAAGCTTGCCGACGTTAGAAATAAAATATTTATTAAATTTAATACATATTAAAATTGTGTAAACATATTTAAATTTATTAATAAAATGACAAATTTTAAAGTATATAAAAAAGTGTGTGTGTGCTAGGCTTCTCAGCTTTGGCCTAGAAAGCGTCCGGCCTAAAATAAAAAATAGTAGGGAAAATTAGCCTTTACTTTTCCTACTGTTGCGCTTTTAACCTTCCCATTGTGTTATCCTTTCAAGACCTACCTCCTTTCAAATCCTTCTTTTAAATTCTATTTATTTAAAGGACGAAAGCCTTAAAGATCGGCGAAGAGTTTCTTCGAAAGTATTGCCTTTGCAGAGTAGGTAATCCTTTTTTATTTCTTTTTTTAAAAATCTATTTAACCTTCATTTCTAACTTTTTTTTTTTGCTGTGTTGGCCTGCCTTGCAACCACTTAGGGTCATTGGAGGGATGGCGCAAGCTTCCATTTATAAATAAAAGATTGCCCTGGGCAGGATTTGAACCCGCGGCGTCAGGTTTGCGAGACCCGTACGGAACCTCTGAGCTAGCCTGGCGCCCCTATTTACCTTATCTATTTTTTTTTTTTTTTTTTTTTTTTTTTTTTTTTTTTTTTTTTTTTTTTTTTTTTTTTTTTAAGTTGTAACTTATTTAATTTAATTTCCCTCAACCTCTCAAGGATATATGGTGGGAAGTTGCTATTCTATTCTAAACATCTGTAGCTCTGGGTAAACGTAGTTCTAGGCAAAAGATTGTCCAGGGTGGGACTGGAACGCACAATGCCAAGAAGACTTAGACGCAAGACGCTGATCCTACGTAGACTATCCCTGTGTCACATAAAGGAAAATCCGAAATTGAGTTTACAAAGCTAACTTTACACAATATATCAGTATTATAATCATTGAGGACAAACTGAGATGGTAATTCTCCTTTCCGGTATGTACTTGATCATAATCTGTGCTAGGAAAGTGAGGGTCATTGTTATTCTATGACGGTAGCAGGTAGGAAGCAGTGAGTCTGCTGAAGAAGATCGATTTTATCTTCATTACAATTGTTATGTGTAAGAAAGAGTAAAATATGGAAGTGAATCCTCCCAGGAGGAGGGGAAACTGGACTTGACGATTCAATTAAAGTAAAGAGAATATTTCCTTGGGGCTGTGGCTGAACGAGTGACGCCGGATTGGATGGGGTGCTCGCCTTCCCCACCCCTCATAAAACGTGCTAGGGCGAGTCACGTGGTTCGGAGCGTGCCCCGTCACGTGGCCCGGGGTGGGGGGCTCTCGGGGGCGGCAGTACACTCCCGCGACCCATTCCCGAAGCGTCTTATCTACCTGTCGAACCCTTCCCTTAGCTAATCACGAGACATATCAGTTTTTCTTATCAGCCGGCGTCTGATAACGGCACCCAACTGTAACTCACACACACTGGAGACGACACTTCCTTCAGACAATTACTGATAAAACTTCCAACATCCTTTCCCATCTTCTACTTCTGTGGCGATTCGGCCCCCACACTGCTACCGCATACCCACTGCTCTACAGGTACACCAACTGTATACCTGTAGTCTAATTGGAACCCATTGCCCAAAACACATGCAGAATCTTACTCTTTAACAAGTTCTTCACCTTGTGGCTATATTTGAGCCCACAGAAATACATCAAATACAGCTTTTCTTCTATTGCAACCACTAAAATCAGGGAATTATTTTCGTATATATGAGTTGCAATAATTAATATAATATATTCATATTCAATATTATAATATTATTGGTCGAAAAACATATACTCATAAAAAATAATTCTCTTTCTTTTCGATATGTGACCTGTATCCAGGATTGGATGGAGTCCTGTCTGTTTTCCTGGTAGTAGGTAAGAATTACATATTGCATTTATATATATATATATATATATATTTGCATTCCTCTTTCTTTTATTCCCAAATAATTGAAATAAACTTTTTATGCAAATTTCTTTTCATAATTGTTTCTTCAACCAACTCATTTTAGCACATTTCTGCTTCCTCATAAGAGTTAGTCTTTAAAATGACATTTGAGCCATTTTGTTTTATGATTAAATATCCTGTTAAAAAGTATAAGAGGAGTTACTAAAAATTATTTTCTTTGCAAATAATATACATATATATATGTATATTTGTTTGTTTGTTTCTGTTTTTTTAAGGGCAATCAACTGCTTAGAGCATCATTACCAAAAATAAATATATTGTCTTCTTTGACTCCGAAAAAGGATTTCCTCTTAAGTTTCATTGTTAGAGGTGCTCGTGGAATGTAAGTCAACTGTGACTGCCCTAGGAAGATGCTTATATATTGAAACTAGTTCCACTATAAAGTCATAGACCAGAAAGACAATTCCTTAATTTGATACCCATTGTAGTTTTTTATTATACAAGTTATAACAGTCAATATGGATTATATTCAAATACAATGAACACAGAGAATATAGAATTTATGATAAAAATGTAATGAAGTAAATTTCTGTAAGTTCCCCCTTAATTAGTAGTAATAAACTTCTTAATTATATTCACTAAACATTTAAGGAAAATTCTATCAGTATATTTTCAGGCCTTTTCAAAAATAAATAAATAAATTTAATTTTAACATTAATAATTCAATAAATGTTCATGGCCCTTAAAAAAATTAATATAATATCCTACATATTTCTTTTCTAAACAAATCTATCATTTTTAAAAGATAGAAACAAATCAGTTAATAACATTTAAAAGATGATTTTTTTTAAATGTCCATTTAATTTTTACCTAATGGTAAATCCATTTAGTTAAACTAATTATGAAGAAAGTCGCTGCCAAAAAAAAATAAAAAAATTGCCAGAATAATAAAACTTTTACAAGCTTTTTTACGCTTTTCAAAATTTCTGTGACAAATTTCCTAAGGATTGGTGATCTTTATATTATATGGATTATATTGATGATATAATTAATTATATCATATCTATGAAAATTCTCCTTTCATTAAAAACCATGCAGGGAATGACTTAAATTTTATTTCACATAATTAATTCACATGTGCATTTTATTTTAGTTACAAAAATTTAAAACTAAAACTCACCAAACATGAAAGTGTCTTATCCCTCATATTTATTTTTTCTTAAGATTATTATTATCTATCAGCTTGTTTAACCTAATTACTTTAGTACCAATGAAAAAGAGTTAATACAGCTTATTATATCTAAGTATATATCAGTATTGCAAAGAAAAATTTTCAATCCTGAAAAAATACTAAATTCTTAGTATCTTACCTTTTACTGCTCTCAAAATAAAACAGTGCAAAAAAAAAAGTCTAAAAAGAAAGCTATAGTATAGCTTTTTTTGCTGTTTCATTTATTTGTATACTTACTGAAAAAATGGTATTTNTATATATATATATATAAATGAAATATTTTTGTTCCTAACTAAAAGTGAACTGAGAAAAAGGACAATTACATTTTTATTAACTTATTTTAATTACCTATAAAAAAAATCCCAAAGATAAATTTTTATCAAAGATGGATCTGCACTTTATTCTTCTTTTTTATGTGTGAGACGTAGATCAATAAGACGTATTTAAGACCAATTACTGATTTAATAGTGAAAATGGGATACATTTAAACAGTTCAACATGCAATAATGACTCTAAAAATATCAAAGATTGTTTCGTTATAGGCGAATTCCACCTTAAAAGAAAAATCAAGCTATCCAAGCATGTAACACGACACGAATTAACAGAAATGTTTTTCAAATATTCGACCATCATATCCATCTGAAACAAAAAATATTGCCTACTTCAAGAATAAATACAATTGAATTTATATTTAATATATTTTCATTATAAGCGACCAGGTTTTAATTTTTTTAAGCATATATTTAGTGAGATAATTCTTAATTTAAGGCTAAGGGTTGTTAAAAAATTCGGAATTATATTCCATGGCCATTTTACTATCCAAAAATTGTCATTTTACTATATATAGTCTTATATTTGGCTCTGGGCATCGTCTCAGTGCTGAAACTCTGTAGGAAGGAATGGTGACACAAAAATTTTAATATTTTTACAGCATTTGTGAAACTATCTCCCTAAACATAACATGTTTTAAATGACTACCACAGTATCCTAGTCCAAAATTCCAAATATTGACGGTACTATTTAGGTGTAAATAATATACATAAAATCCATGAATACTTTATTTAATGAATGTGGTATTTATTGACAGAAACATTATAAAACATACTGTTAGAAGTAGGAAATGCAGAAGCTTTCTTATATATAAAATATATGCAAGGGAATAGAATAAAAAAATCTTACTAGCTCAGCCGGGACTGGAACCCGGATCTCCTGCCTGCCGGGCTTTGCCAGCCATCTTTTATATGATTTATTATGTGGATTTAAAATGGTTTTAAAAATAATTGATTTAAAAAAAAAATAAAATAGTGGAAAAATGAAAGCTGCTAAGGAGTTGGCAGAGAGAGTGCTAGGAAAGTGCTCTACACTCTTAATTACATTATTATACATATTTAATATCACATGACTTTAATGACGGGTAATAACATAATGGGAAGTACAATAATGTTACAAAATTGCATTATAACATTTGTAATCGGTATATTTTTTCATAAAGCTAATAATATTGAAGATATTGATTAACTATTTAGTAATTTTTTTCATCTTTCCAATCTTTCACCAGTTAATAGAAAATTTACCAAAAATTTGTGTAATGAAATCCAAAAGCTGAATTCCGTTTCTCAAATTTGAAAAGAGGAGCCCCCATGTAGATTATTCTTCGATTACACTACAACCCACGAGCAGTCAGGGTACTTTTGTCGTGTGTGTATTGTATAGTTTCCTTCTGTCTGGTTATACATTGTGCAGGATTCATTGTAATTTAGGTGGAGGTCCTGCCTCAAAGCATCCTGACAAACATCCTAGGGTAGGCGATCCTAGGGTGTATGTTATATGGTTTCCTTGAGGTCAGTCTGGTTATACATTGTGCAGGATTCATGGTAATTTAGTTGGAGGTGCTGCCTCAAAGCATCTTGACAAACATCCTAGGGGAGGCGATCCTAGGGTGTATGTCATATGGTTTCCTTGAGGTCAGTCTNTATATATACATACATACATATGTATATATATATAGAAAATGAAACACTTGCGGCTGCGATATGAAGGAATCAGGAACAGGTGGGATAGAGAGTGCAGTGCACACACAAAAAGGAAAATATCACAAAGAGTATAATTTTCGGGGATCTCTCGCCCTTCGTCGGTAAGGAGTGAAGAGAGACTAGACATTAGTAAGAGATAAGAGTACTCTAGTACTCCCAATATGTCTAGTCTCTCTTCACTCCTTACCGACGAAGGGCGAGAGATCCCCTCCAATTTTGCTCCTACTGATTTTTTCTTTTTGTGTGTGCACTGCTTTGTCTATACCACCATATATATATGATAATGATATTGTATCTATTATGGATACATGTATTGTTTTTAAGTTGTTCGCTGCTCATAGGAGGTCGTAAGGAATGCTAACACCCGAACGAAAGGTATCTTGGAAAGAGGCGCTGTCGTCAAATGATATGGAAGCGTGTCAGGCAAGCTTCCGATGGTGTTAACTTGCAAATCCACCGCCCGCTCCTTTCCTACGGGGACAGAGGAAAACACCCATAGCATATAGAGACAGGCTGTGATAGTAGCGATAAGAGAACTCCTGTAAATAAAGCAGTAAATCTGGGTAGTGGGGGGGGGGGGGGTGCTACATGTAACATAATCAGTTAAAGAGCTCACCTCATTCTGAATCCCCCACTTTTGTCTGAGAGATATTACGCCCGAACGGTCCTCAAACTTCTCTTGCACTGAATACATCTAGCCGACCTGTTTGAGGAAAATAAGTTAAAATATTTCACTCGTGGCTCTTAAAACGGCGAAAAATATACTCTATATGGAAATGTCCATAACGCAGGAGTTGCTTGCATTTTGGCGAACCAATCGTCATTGCTGTTGATGAATATTTGTATTTGTAATTTCTATCTCATGTAATACCCTAAATTATTCTACTTTGGTACCGGGTAGACAGGATCGGACCCAGTATTATTCTATTTGGTATCAAGTAGATTTTTCAGTGATACAGTAATTGTTAATAAATCGAATCCTGTTATATATTATGTTATTTCCTTAGCTGTCGTATAAGGAATTGATTACAACTATTGGGAGCCAGGGTATCGATTTGTGAGGGTCTTATAAACCCGTCACAGCGGGTTGAAGCTCCGTTCATGGCTTATCTTATCGATAACTAAATGGCTTGCTCAGTGCCATGATTGTTTAGTATGTGGTAGCTACCTAAAGGCCGGGCTAATCGTAGTCTCGGTAACAGTGATAAGTGACAGTGATTAATAGATTATCATAAGGCTTCTTAGTAAATAAGTACATTTATTTATTTGTACATAAATAATTATTAGCTGAAAGTAATTTATAATTTTGTAGTTATTTATTTGTTAGTTATTAAGGGCAGTAGGTTAGTTTTTAATAAGTAGAAGTTATTATTTCTGATAATACATTAAGTTTTATTTATCTCATTGTTATTAATTACTAGTGACTCGTAGCCCCTAACAGTATTTTATGAGTGTATTTTTTGTTTATATATGGTCTGTCTGTCTTAAGCTGGTGCTGGCTTTTTGAAGTATAGTATGTATGTGGAATAACGTCAGATGATTTGAATATCAAGTAAACAATTATAAAATTAGAATCAGTATATTCAGAAATCTAAACATATATTACAATTTAGATAAGTCATGTGATAAGTGTAATTTATATATTATATATCATTATCAGTAATACATTACTGTTACATCAAATGTGTAAAGTCCACATTCATAATACCGCGGCACATAAATATACATTTCAATAAAATATCATATTACACAATATACATAATGCCAACTATATAAGACAGTGTATCATAACATCAAACACAAATTCAATATATAAAGAAAATCATCTATGTTGTACTTACAAATCTAAAAACATTTTCATAACTTAAAAAATGACTAAGATATTAAGATTATATGTAATCCGTATCCCAACCCTCAAAATTATATTCTAAAACTTTTTTTTTGAATATGCACTTTTTGTAAAAGTGTAATAGAATATTGTTTATAAATAATAAAATCCGTGTCGTGGTATGAACCTTGAATAGCTTGAATTTTTTTACTGTAATATACTAAAAGTATGTTTAAAGATTGTTCTTTTTGTCTTTTAAGACTTTTTAGACTCATTAATTGTATTTTGTTTTATTGTTATTACTTGTATAGTTATTGTTTGTAGGAAAAACAGTATATTTATTTTTATCCTTATCTCGAATGCAGTCACTTAGAGCCATGGGTAATACTTTAATATTTTAAACACCCTTAGTACTGGGCAGGCTTTTATTTCTCGATAAATACCTGCCCAAGGCGAATAATTAAACCCATAAGACCAGCGTGAATAACCCTTTCTAGTACATTGTTCTCTTAAATAAAAGTGTTGGTTGGGTTAGCTCGGACAGGCTGACGGATGATGACTGGTGTCGACAGACGTCAGGAGATGGGTTCCGACAACGGGTACCGGTCATTCCCCCAGCTGCACAACGTCCAGCAACAACAACAACACCACCAACACCACCACCAACAACAACAACAGCATGTCCAGCAAGACCCCTGGCAGCCGCACTGGACCCACTGCAAGTACGAGGCGGTCCCTGCCCCGCCGCCACCCCCGAAGAGATATCTCCTCACAGGTGAGTACTCCTTTCAAGGCATATGCGCGACTGCAGCTGAGAGAGAAATCAGCTGACTTCAGTAAACTCAATATAAAGTCAAGTTGTTCCATTGATAACACATAAGTAGTATACATAAAGTATAATAGTGGGATGCTTCGAAAAGCAATAATCACATCAATGAACCTACAAGAATCATCTCCTTTCATAAATTTAATTTTTTTTTCTTAAATTGATTACTTTAGTTATGTTTCAATCATCTACTTTAAAATGTCTCTAAATATTTTCCCATAAAAAGCTAAAAACAGTTCCTTCTCAAAATAGCAAATTTACTAATAGACATACTTTTCTTTTAGAAAACTTCCTGAAAGAATATCTAGCTAGTGGTATTGGTTTTATGATGCGGCGTTTCTTAAATTTCATCAAGCCTTTACAGATACTACTTGTATAAGCTAAAAATATGGTTCAGTCCAAATTTATTCATTCNGATTTATCAATTCAGATCTTGCTTACTAGACTCCAAAACTGATAATCTATTTATATATATACATACATACATATGTATATATATATAGAAAATGAAACACTTGCGGCTGCGATATGAAGGAATCAGGAACAGGTGGGATAGAGAGTGCAGTGCACACACAAAAAGGAAAATATCACAAAGAGTATAATTTTCGGGGATCTCTCGCCCTTCGTCGGTAAGGAGTGAAGAGAGACTAGACATTAGTAAGAGATAAGAGTACTCTAGTACTCCCAATATGTCTAGTCTCTCTTCACTCCTTACCGACGAAGGGCGAGAGATCCCCTCCAATTTTGCTCCTACTGATTTTTTCTTTTTGTGTGTGCACTGCTTTGTCTATACCACCATATATATATGATAATGATATTGTATCTATTATGGATACATGTATTGTTTTTAAGTTGTTCGCTGCTCATAGGAGGTCGTAAGGAATGCTAACACCCGAACGAAAGGTATCTTGGAAAGAGGCGCTGTCGTCAAATGATATGGAAGCGTGTCAGGCAAGCTTCCGATGGTGTTAACTTGCAAATCCACCGCCCGCTCCTTTCCTACGGGGACAGAGGAAAACACCCATAGCATATAGAGACAGGCTGTGATAGTAGCGATAAGAGAACTCCTGTAAATAAAGCAGTAAATCTGGGTAGTGGGGGGGGGGGGGGTGCTACATGTAACATAATCAGTTAAAGAGCTCACCTCATTCTGAATCCCCCACTTTTGTCTGAGAGATATTACGCCCGAACGGTCCTCAAACTTCTCTTGCACTGAATACATCTAGCCGACCTGTTTGAGGAAAATAAGTTAAAATATTTCACTCGTGGCTCTTAAAACGGCGAAAAATATACTCTATATGGAAATGTCCATAACGCAGGAGTTGCTTGCATTTTGGCGAACCAATCGTCATTGCTGTTGATGAATATTTGTATTTGTAATTTCTATCTCATGTAATACCCTAAATTATTCTACTTTGGTACCGGGTAGACAGGATCGGACCCAGTATTATTCTATTTGGTATCAAGTAGATTTTTCAGTGATACAGTAATTGTTAATAAATCGAATCCTGTTATATATTATGTTATTTCCTTAGCTGTCGTATAAGGAATTGATTACAACTATTGGGAGCCAGGGTATCGATTTGTGAGGGTCTTATAAACCCGTCACAGCGGGTTGAAGCTCCGTTCATGGCTTATCTTATCGATAACTAAATGGCTTGCTCAGTGCCATGATTGTTTAGTATGTGGTAGCTACCTAAAGGCCGGGCTAATCGTAGTCTCGGTAACAGTGATAAGTGACAGTGATTAATAGATTATCATAAGGCTTCTTAGTAAATAAGTACATTTATTTATTTGTACATAAATAATTATTAGCTGAAAGTAATTTATAATTTTGTAGTTATTTATTTGTTAGTTATTAAGGGCAGTAGGTTAGTTTTTAATAAGTAGAAGTTATTATTTCTGATAATACATTAAGTTTTATTTATCTCATTGTTATTAATTACTAGTGACTCGTAGCCCCTAACAGTATTTTATGAGTGTATTTTTTGTTTATATATGGTCTGTCTGTCTTAAGCTGGTGCTGGCTTTTTGAAGTATAGTATGTATGTGGAATAACGTCAGATGATTTGAATATCAAGTAAACAATTATAAAATTAGAATCAGTATATTCAGAAATCTAAACATATATTACAATTTAGATAAGTCATGTGATAAGTGTAATTTATATATTATATATCATTATCAGTAATACATTACTGTTACATCAAATGTGTAAAGTCCACATTCATAATACCGCGGCACATAAATATACATTTCAATAAAATATCATATTACACAATATACATAATGCCAACTATATAAGACAGTGTATCATAACATCAAACACAAATTCAATATATAAAGAAAATCATCTATGTTGTACTATTTACTTCCAATTAAATTCTTTTAGAAATACATTTCAAAAAATCTTTAAGTTTCCTTCAGCTTCAACTTTCTTTGGTAGAATATACGAATCTACTGAGGCAAAGTATAATCACATTTCGTAAAAGGATGTCAAATGTTAATGGCTAGTAAATTACTTTTTTTAAGTCAAATAAATTTTTTATTATTATCATTTTTATAGATCAGATGTACTCGCTTCGGTGGAACATATAATATAGTCCAAAAATATACTTCTTGTTGTGTTTATGGCGTAATTTGATAGGCGTAAGTAATTTATGGCGTAATATGGTAGGACTATATAATTTTCATTAATTTAAAATAATGCCCCCATGATGACCTGGAATTTAATTTACTTTTGACTCTAACAGGCGGAATATTTATTTTAAAATTCTCTACAACTTCTTCGACGTTACATTGGAAGAGGAACTATTTAAGTGAGACCCGAAAACCCAAAAGTATGTACTGCCAAAGTGCTTATTGTCTTGGAATTTTTTAAGTTTCTTTAATTCATATGTAGAACTACCCACTTTTCTATTTATCACGTTTATTGGGTATTTCCTAGTAAAATTTAGGTAAATACTTCCTCCTAGGTATTTAGTATTTTTAAATTCTTCAAGTTTTATCTTTTTTTTAAATCATATCTAAACGTGTATGTTCGTCACCATTCTTTTAAAAGTTCATATGTCATGTTAATATTTTTATTATTATGAGAAATCGAAGTCATCAAACATTAGATGTATCCAGGGATTCTAGTCCAAAGTCCTTCGCACAGTCCTCAGCACTTCTCCCTACGTATACAATAAAACCATTCTGACCTGCAAGTACTTTTTGTTTCCGAGCTCACCCCCTCCAGGTTTGATAAGTTCCACACAAACCTCCAAGGACATCCAAATCCTCCAGTCCTCTCCCTGGTATCCCACGTTCATCCCGACAACCCTCCCCGACGCCTCAAGAGGAGGTGGCCAAGGGACCTCCTACTCCTGCCAGTTTAGTATAATACCTAGGGAGTGAATGCACTGGCATTTTTCTCCCTCTCTCACTCCCTCCTTGACTCCCTGCCTAGTCTCCTTCTTATCCTAGGATAAGGAGAAGATGGGTGCCGGATAGTCTATCGCGGGTTACACTGGGCTCCTCTCTGAGGACGGGTTACATCCCGGGATAGACGAGCAAGGACTATTATTATGTACCCCATCAAAAATTATAGTGTATGAAATATGTACAGAATAATATTTTTTTTAATAAAGAGTTACTTATTATTAATTATTATGAGAAATATGAAAACTATTTTTTTTTAAAGTTACGAGTTTAAAATTTAATTTTAATTATTTTATTTTACGAAAATTCATAAGGAAGCTGTTTAAGAATGTAACAAGGATGACAGATCGATCACATCTTTTCCCTGTCTTCCTTTCTTCGTAGAGGAAGCTTCATCAGCCTTAACTTTTCTCCTAATTTTATTTTTCTTTTTTAATCAAATATGTCATTAACTGTTATTTATGCCTGTATCTAACAAAACACGGGTGTTTTGTGCCAAATAACTATCGTATCTTTGGTGGCGCTCGAGAAAAAACCACAGCTCATCTATCGCTTCATAATAAGGATTACAGATCTTCCAAGGTTACTGTGAACAGAATCCGGTCAGATCACCTCCCCTCCACCACTGTAATCGTATATCGTGAAATCACTCCTGTAATATGTGCAGAATAGAGATGGATGTTTCCCATTTGCTAATCGAAGTTACAAAATATATACGTACATAGATAATAAATGTATGTATACCAATGGTTTAATGAAAGAGGGGAGAACCATAAATAACTTTAAAGCTGAATAATGTCAAAAATATAGATAAATTTTTGTATGTGTAAAATTAAAAGTAACAGTTTGATAGGAGTGTGATATTGACTCTACATTCGTTAGATTTTTTTTTATGTCCTTTTGTTACAGAGCCCTGATGAAGGCCTGAAATTTAGGCAGAAACGTCGGTCAAAATAAACACTCTTTGATTCACAAATATGTTTTTTTCTTATAACTCATTGACCGAATCCAGGCGTGTTTTTCAGAATGTCAACCGACATTGTCGGTATTAATCTTACGTCGTGTTTCACTAATGACCACTTCCATCTCTGGCAGTTGATATAGTCCTCCTCTACCAGATTTGTCGATTTAATGCCTTGTTCTCCAACCACTTGTATTAATTCATTTCGGGGATCTTTCGTGTTTAGAAGACAGCATTCACACTGCCGTTCCTTCCTTGCTTTACCGTGCATTTCGTTGTACAGATTGGTTTTTGGCGTATGGATGATGTAGCGATGTCTTCATTCCTAAGGATTAACATTGATTTTCCACTTTATGTTAAGTTCCTTTCTCCATCCATAAGAACTCCACCACATATTCATCAGAGCATTCGACGCTTTAACACTGGTATTTATTGCTCATCAGTACTGTAATATTACTTGCTTTGCATTATATCTTTCACTTTTTTTTAATCTTTTATAAATTTAGATTTACAGAAAAGATAAATAATTAATTATATTAGTTTATTAAAAAATNTTATAAAAGAAAATTTATTTAAATATGGAACTCTTTGAATGAAATAATTAAAAATAAAGTACTGTTACAACGTCCTAAATTTCGACGTCATAATTAAAAACTTGTTAAAAATTAGCAATTTGATATTGATAAATTGTGATAATTGGGACAAAACTTTGTCAAGGAAGATTATCCTACAAAATGTTATCGACCGTTTCCGTAATTAACGGAGGGCATCAATAAAGAGAGATGTCAGAAAAAAAAAGAAAACATTTCCACTTTCGAGATTAATTAGAAAGTGTGTTAATGGCCTTAATAAAGACTTCTTTTTCTGTATTTTTTTTTTCTTCAAATCGTAATATTTTGTCATCGATAAGATTATCAGGCTTTGCAGGACTATGGGAATTTCACACTATTTTTTTTCATTTAAGATATTAATTAATTATTAATTATAAATAAATTTATTAATTTGAAAAATAATTCTGAATGAAATATAACTTATTATAAAAGTGGTAAAAAACCAATTTTAAATATACATTAGAACCATACGGATACTATACCGCATAGCACTGATTTGCGCCTAGAATACTTTAACCCGCAAAGCTGTTCGTAGTTTTGTATTGCCTATCGCACTATCTGAACGGCGCATTGTCCCATTGGATATAATAACGGATTACTTTGACGTAGAAAACAACGCCGTATGCAGTTATCTTTCGTGGGATAGCAAGGGGGCATATAAATGTAAAGAACCAAATTTAAATAACCTATGGTATTTGAATTTAAAAGCCAATAACGTGGCTTGTCTAACTCTCTCTCTCGTGAGGGGGGTTAATGTTTCCTATTGCTCTCTCTTGGTACTACTTTGATATTTATTTCAAACAATATTTCTCCGTTTAATTTATTTTTCGTTTTTTTTTTATTCTCTCAAATAATAATTAATTACAAGTTTTGATTTTGTTCATCAACAAGGTTTTGTTTTAACGATTATAAATTATTAAGTTACAATGACATAGTAACGAAAAATAATTCTCTGAAACAATTGAGAAGTAGCAGTTTTCAAATACAGAAATACAGATGGTTAGATTAGAGGATAAAATATGCTAAAAAAAATAGCAGAATTAATAATTTTATGATTAAAATTGTCCTATGAAAACAATTTCTGTTAAAGGATTTTTACTTTATTTATTAAAAATAATGTGAGTTTCACCCTGTTCAGATTAGTTTTAATTAACTATAGTTGGACCTAATTGTACCTGAGTTCTTCTATACTTTACTAAATTACTGATTATGTATTAAATTATAAGTAAAATATAATCTTTCTGTTATTTTTACAGAATACAAATATTATAAAAGATGTATAAAATTGTTACTATCTTTAGTTACCCTGTTCGTCTGTTCTGATCGGCTTAGTGAAAGCCATAAGGAGCAGTTGATATTTTTTGTTGTTTTTTTTGGGGGCAAAAAGTTTTCAGAACATAATTTGTTTATATTTGAAATGTTTATTAAAAAAGATATTTACGAATTTAACCAAGATGGCGGATAATTTCCTTACTCTTCCTTCCTGGGCAGTATAGAGTCAGGTTTAGTAGTCTTGCTTCTTAAAATCATTGTCTTCTCCGGTTAAAAGATATAATTATGTAATTTATTTATGCCAATCATTATCTTGATTTACACTGAGTAAATCACCCCTAGACTAAAGATTTACGATGTTTTCGTTTTATGATTGGCGCACCTTTAAAGGGTTTTTTTTTTTTTTTTAAATTTTTTTATTTGAGTGTTAGCCTCCCATTCAACCACTTAGGGTCATGGAGGGAGGGGCTATCTACATTGTTGCCATCCAATTCAAAACATCCATGTCTCAGGAGAAGGTTTTACTAATAAATAAAATATTGTCCTAGGCGGGATTCGAACCCACTGCGCCAGGATTGTCAGACCCGAACTGATCCCATGATCTACCCTAGCGCATCTATACGGGCGTTTGAGATCTGTTTACCTCCTCCAGTCGTTTCGCTCCTAGTCTTGAGGGTGGCAGAAGTAACAGCTGATTCCCTGTGAAAGTTAACGAGAGTCCCAGACAATTGCGAGATGTTCCGAGTTTTAGTAGAGACCAATCCTTACTTTCCCCCACGTGGCATGGGTTCGCTGAGAAATACCTGCAACAATTTCGCCATAACTAGTCACATTAACACACACACACTCACAAACATATATAAACATATATACACTCACATAAATTCTTCTTCATGGGCTTGACCGTGTCGAAAAGTCACAAGATTCTGTGGGAGTCACCCTTAGGTGGCTACTTCAGGGCTTAATGGTTTTATCAGTAGAATTGGATAAAATTTTCAAATTTTTTCCAGAAAAATCATTTATCTGAACAAACGCATTTGCTTCATTTCTTCGGAGTTTGCTTAAATTTGCGTACGCTAAGTTAGTTGCCAGTGAATGTAGGCACATGTTCGCAGAATTAAATCTTAACCAATCAGGTGTTGTTGTTTTAGCTTTTAATGACCATGAATGTATTGAATTATGAATCTTATTCTACATAAGATACCATCATGATTTTTTATATTACCGTTTAATAGAAGATTCTGCTTGGAAAATCAAGCTATTCGCGTCGGTCCTATGAGTCGACCTATAAAAGATTTCTTCACCGACCCTTTTTAAAAAAAGCTAAAAAAGATATTCTCTTCAAAAATATGAAAATGAACATATCATATAACATATGAATATATCATATATCATATGTATCATATAGAATATATCCTGTATATATATAGTGATATTGACTCTACA
>KZ807802.1:119774-129774 GCA_000696205.2 Oncopeltus fasciatus
TATTTTTATATATATATATATATATATATATATATATTATTTATTTATATATTTCAAATGTTAAATAGAGGTTTGTTGTTTCTGACAGCCACCTTGTCTCCTCCTAACCTTGTTTAAAAGAGTGTAAACTTCTGATAACTTTCTCTGCAGAAGTGATAGTTGCTTTGCTGATAATTAAGTTTGCACTTGTGTAAATCTGGGCTGTGTTAAGGATTCCTTGACAGGGGTTACATATAACACCATTTACTCCGTGACAGTTTTATGTGTCTTAATTAAATAAATAAACCTTCTTCTAATAGATAAGATGAAAAGCAAATATTTTAATTAATGAGTCTTGAAAACTCATCTCTTTAAAAAATATATATATATTCATGCATGCGTGTGTGTGTGTTTCTCTGTTAGTGTGTGCTCTAACGTCCTAAATTTTAAAAAATAATAGTATCAAATGGTTTCTAAGCTTCTTTTTCCTTAAATGAGTTTGTTATTTGGTGAAATTTGTTTACAATCTTAATAGCTTTGTTATTTTCGGTGTACTGAAAAAATTTATAGATCAAAACAAGTGCAAAATCATAGAATTAATTTTCTATAACATTTGATAAAACGCATTTTACGAAAGACATTTAAGAATGTTAATTTCAGTGTTAAGAGAGACCTCTTATGTTGAAATGTATTAACCAAATTCGGTATTTAGACTACTCAATTAAAACACTTGAACTTATTTGTTTTATTGGTTGAAATCGGACGAGTAAGAGAGACAAGAATTTAAATTCGTGAAATGTAATTTCTCATTAGATGTTCTTTATTAGTGTTCGGTAAAGATAGATCCCAAAAATACAATTTAAAAACGTTTCGGCTTATATTGTAAGCCATCTTCAGGGGTATCATGAAAGCGAGAGAGGACGACGTGTCACCAGGATCCCATATTCATGGTTCCATTTTAAATTTTTTAACGTTTATAATAGATTAAATTTTTATAAAAAAGCTTTTTAATTAATTTTCAAATATATCTATGATAATGGTGGAGCGCTACCCTCACTTTCCCTCGCTACCCTCGTACCCTCATCTTTCTCTCCGGTTTGCAGTATCTTCATCAACTCTCATCTACGTATCTGCTTAAGGACACGCAGGACATGTCTAGCTGCTTAAGGACACGCGGGAAGACAGAGCCGCGATCCTCCCAGGATGCTCCTCCGGAGCCGTCTTCGGCTGTGTGGGGAGGACCCTGTCGCATTAGCACAGTTATCGCGCGGCCTGCGGTCTAACCTCGAGGAGGGCCTCACGGGTGTTCTGGTTACAGAGTCCCACACTTGTCATGTTACCCCGTATCAGGTATATACTCCTGTCCCTCGCCGTCCATTCTTCTCTCCCCCGGCCTTATCCAGATTTCCTCGTGGGAAAACTCTTCGTACACTTCTTTCACTACTTTCCCTCCCCGAAATGAGTAATGTGTCTAAAGCGGACTATCTAACATTAAAACAAGATTCCAAGCAATTGAATAAATTTTGTTTACTAATTTTTATCTAAGGATGACGTTCAAATATATTTTAGGCAATCCGTTATCCCATTAAAAGATAATCCGTTATCCTATATCAATAGAATAGAATAAGTTATCTGGCTCTCCCGGTAGCGTAATGTGTGTGTGTGTGTGTGTGTGTAATTTTAATTCTTAGTGACAAATAATCCGAATGAATGGATTAGTTCTTCAAATTTCATCCGTATACCTTGTATCTAATATTTCAGTGATTTCTGATTCCCAGCATTTAAGAATTTAAATTAGGTGAATACTAGAAAATCCTGCGCCATCTACTTTTACCCATTTCTGAAGACCCTTATTTTTCTGGATGGTCATTAAACTTATTTAAGGTTAATTAACAGTTAAGACTAGATGTTTTTTTGTTTGGGTTCGGTCAAGATAGATTCAAAGAATGCAATTTAAAAATTTAAAAATGTGGGTTTTTTTTAATTATTTGCCAAATTTTCTTGTCATGAACATGGGATACTGGTGACAAGATGTCCCTTCTCGCATTCATGATATCCCTGAAGGTGGCTTACAATGTAAGCCGAAACGTCGGTAGATAATTAAATAAAATACAAATTGTTTAAATTTTTATTATCTACCTTGACCGAACCCCAACAAAAAAAAAAAATCTAACAATATCTACGGTTGAAAAACTCTCCATTTGAACATTAATAGTTGAGGTTAATATATCTATTAATGCAGTATAACAGTGGGTAATCTAAAGCAGATTAGATTAGATTCATCATTATTATTTTTCCTTTTTTTTTAATAGAGGATATAGTTGGTTTAGCCAAAACGGCTGTTCCCATCAAATATGGCGGTAATTATTTGACTCCATGAAGATCGATTCCAAATTGCATATTCTTAAATTCTTAAAACTCAAATATGTATTCTATGCTTAAGATAAAAACAATAACGAAGAATTATATGTGTATATATATATATAAACATCGCATGTAAATGTAGAGGTTTACATTCCTGCATACTATTTAGGAAATGTAAAGTATTGATTGTATTATTGGAATATACTAGATTGAATTTATTACCTATAGGTAAATTTAATTTTACGACACAAAAAGACTGCTTGGAACTAAACGAGTTGTTCAAATCGACAATATTTTCTTAAAGATGGATATCGCTTCCATGGATGTGGGCAGTGATGGGATGAGATAGCACCGATGGCATTCGTACGTGACGAAGTACCCCAAGTGCGACGAAGACAAACAGTTGTCAGGATGAATGAAGGTGACGTTCGTGATCCGACGTCACATTACCCATAAATATCTGACACGTCATTTTATTTCAGCCCCTGTATTTCGTTCAGCGAATGCCAACATTCCAAGTTATTTCGATTGCTTGCATTATGCAAAGATTGTCTCGTAAACAATGTACTAAAGTAACGCTCTCAAAACTCTCTTATTTGACTGTTATTTTTAGATTCCCTTATAATAAAAAAATAATATTAAGAGAGGTCATTATATGTCATTATAAATAAACCAGTGCTGTAATTCTCATAAAAAGGATAATGTATTTTGTTTGAATATATTATGGCTGAACTCTTTCACAACTTTCTAGCTTTTCTGGTTGGGATCATGGCTTTAAATTCATCAATATGTCAATCATTTGAAATTTATGTGAAAGAATTACTTCACAGTATGCGTGAAGGTGACTTAATTTTTCACATTTCTTAAATGATAACCTTCACTCTCAGCAATAGATTAGAGGAATTATTTAGATATATATCTAGTTCTTCATTGATCCTAGTTAAAAAAAAAAAAAAAAAAAAAAAAAGAATTATAACAATTTTTAATGCAAGGGAACAGAATAAAAAATCTAACTGTCTCAGCCAGGGCTCGTACCAGAATCTCCTTCTCCTCAACGGCGTAATTGGCTAACGCGCTTGCCCGGATAGCAGGAGATCCAGGTTCGAGCCCTGACTGGGACAGTTAGATTTTGTATTCTATTCCCTTGCATTTAATTGTTTAAAATCTCAATGGGATAAAATACTACAATAAAAATAATATTTGTAAAATTAAAAAGTAAATAATGAGAGTCGTTTAAGTAGCTTGACAATGTCAGCTCCTTTGAGCATGAGACGATGTACTCGTCTTTCTCGGAGGTTAGACTCTCAAAACTAGTGCTGGGAATTTAATAACTAGTCTGGCTTGTCTCGGTGGTGTAAACGGCTAACGCGCTTGCCCGGATAGCAGGAGATCCAGGTTAGAAACTGGCTGAAACAGTTAGATTTTTTATTCTATTCCCTTGCATTTAATTGTTTAAATATATTTTATATCCATTGATTTTCAAACTTTAAAAAAAAGGACTACAGGAAAGAGCTGACGAACCCTATATTCAGGAATAGCAGACAAGAAAAATAAACGAAAAACCAAAATTACGGTAACCCCTTTCATTAATAAACAAAATACAAACATCATGTGAATACACGTCTACACGGGTAGCATTGGAGTACCTAATTATATGTCAAACGAATCTAAGCTTTTATACAAATTTTGTAACAAGACGTCAACTGTGATGGGACGGGGCTATGATTTTTTTTTTACTTTTTAAAATCTGGAGAAATGCTTATTTTAAATATGTATTAAATAAAGTGTATTCTTTTTTGATTTTTTAAAATCTTACATTCACATAGGTGTTCATGATAATGTGTGTGTGACATAAAAATAAATAACATTTATTTTTGTCGAATAAATTTAATTGTTTGCAAATATGCTTTAATAAAAATTCTATTCTGCCTTGAAATCATTCATATATTAATCAATATAGAATTAATAATTAAATTAACTTAAATGTAGTTTTAGATGAAAAATATTTTATGAAAAATATTTTAAATACAATTTATCATCTGTATATAATACACTAAAATATGTTTTCGTATGTGTACTCTTTGAACAAGCTACTTCATATTTATTGTGCATTATCTTATTTTTTGGAATTTGTTATTGCAGTTACACATCACATGTACCTATATTGTTAGTAATACTCTCTCGGATGATAAAATTTAGGATGGAGCCATTATTTATTTATTCATTTAAAGATTTTATATTTAAAGCGAAATAATGAACTTATTTAATTCTGTTTCAGTCTAAAATAATGAACTCATTTTCAGCCTAATTTGATCAAAATTACTTAAAATTGTATAATTTATTTCCAAAATTAACCATCACTTCACAGAGAGAGCCAGTTCTAGAATTTTATATAAAATTTAATGCATTAAACTTATTTTATAATTTACAACATTGAATTATATATATATATANAAATAAATAAACCTTCTTCTAATAGATAAGATGAAAAGCAAATATTTTAATTAATGAGTCTTGAAAACTCATCTCTTTAAAAAATATATATATATTCAATATTATCTCATCTTTGTTGATTTTCTGATGACTTTTACAGCCATTTTTAACCCCTTTGATTTAGTAGAAAAAACTTTAGCTCTTAAGCATGAATAAATAAATGATATCTACATTCTTACCAAAAGAAAAAATATTGAAAAAAATTGATTGTTCAAAAAAATTTTCTTTTACGTGAAAAATATAGTATTTATAGATCGAACTGATCTTTATATTGTTTTTAAATAATTTCTTTTTGAATTAATCATTATACATCAGTTTATCAATTCTTACAATTGAGTTATTGATGAAAATTAAACGAATTATTGATGAAAAATATCTGGCATATTTCTTATTCATTCTTGGTACATTTATTCGGTTAATGGTAACTTTTTCTAGACAACTAGTTTAGACGAGTGAGTGCACCTATATCCACATATATATAATTTTACGATTTAAATAATAAATATAATTATTTTTTAGCTTATTAAAATTGACTGATCTCTTTTACATGCAAATTGAAAGGCAATTATCTAGAAAGAGGCATATAGGTGGGAGAAATTATCTGAAATATCGTGTGTGAGTCCCGGATTTTATTCGATACAACTGGCGTAATATTCGATTAAGAGTAATGAAACTCTATATAAATTCGTTTATTGATAAAATAAATGTTCTATAAATCTGGGATTGACATAGTAAAAGTTTGGTTAATGAAAATGTTAAGTACAAGTACAAATATTCATCAACTGCGATACTGAGGAATTTTCTTAATTTACACAGCTCTTGGCTGACGACATTCTTCTATTTAATATCAGAAATAAATATATGAAAAGACAGTGGATACTTAACAATTTTTAGTGCAAGGAAACAGAATAAAAAACCTAACTGTCCCAGCCAGGACTTGAACCTGGATCTCCTGCTATCCGGGCCGGTGCATTTACCACTTATGCTACCGGGACCAGTCTGATAAGTTATTAAATTCCCTGCACTAGTGTCGGGAGTCTAATCTCCTAGGCAGACGAAAATATCGTCTTATGCCCGGAGGAGCAGACATTTGAGCTGTTTAAATGACTCTCGATATTTACTTTTAAATTTTAATTTTATAAATATTATTTTTTTGTGGTATTTAATCCCACGCAAATTTTAACAATTTTTAGTGCAAGGAAACAGAATAAAGAATATAACTGTCCCAGTCAGGACTAGAAATTGTTAAAATTTACGTCGGATTAAATACCACAAAAAATAATATTTATAAAATTAAACTTTAAAAGTAAATAACGAGAGTCATGACAATGTCAGCTCCTCCGAGCATAAGACGATATATTCGTCTGCCTCGGAGATTTGACTCTCGACACTAGTGCGGGGAATTTAATGACTTATCAGACGTGTCTCGGTATCGTAAATGGAAAACGCACCGGCCCGGATAGCAGAAGATCCAGGTACCTGTCCTGGCTGGGACAGTTTTATTTTTTATTCTGTTTCGTTCCACTAAAAATTGTTAAAATTTACGTGGGATTAAATACCACAAAAAAAAAAATTTTCAATTTTATAACATTAATATTCTATAAGATTTTTTAATAAACGCATATTACGAAAGACATTTAAGAATGTAATTTGAAATGTTGATCGGGACTTATTTTTTAAATATAGAAGTTACATTAGGTTTTATGCTTTTCATTGCCAGGTCTATAAAATAGTTCGCTTAAACCAAATGAGGGGAAGGGCGGGAGATTTAAAGTCAAACCTAAATTTATTATAGTAAGAGTTTTAAAAAAATGTTTACAGAATAAAGTGGGCGTAAAACACGTTTAGGAAAAACGATTAAGGAAGAAATTAAGGAATTTACTACGATGGGTTCGTGTTTTTCTCATCCTCTTGTTTCACCTAATCAAGATAGAGCAAACATTAGTGGACGTTACTCTTAGACTCATTTCTGTCTTTGGCTCGTAAGCTAAATTTTATAATTTACAATTATTATTACGATTTATTTATATCGATCTTCAATGGGAAATCTAATATGTCAGAATTTTTAAAATTTGTATTTAACCTCCCTTTCTACCACTTAAGGTTAAGATTTTTCAACTGGTTGACAACCTATTCTAAACATTGATGGCCCTGGGCAGTCCAGGCTTCAAACCCTCAGCTACAGGATATAAATAACCGAACGGATTCGGATAAGCCCACGAACTTTCTGAGGCTTGATCTCCAATGGCCTTACTATATTTCAAGTATTTTTTTTTCTTTGTCCTTTTTAATTTTTTTAAATGCCTTGACAGTGAAAAGCAATATCTGTTCTGTGTGATAAGTCGCATTCAAATACTCCTATACCCTCAACTAATTAATTGTTCATTTTCTATTTATTCTAATCCTCTTTAAGCCAAAGTAAATCTGAGGATTGTTTCTCAAGCAGTTTGTTTTGTCAGATCCTTGACAATTATAAACACCAGTTAATTTCAACATGATTAGTCTAAGGTAAATAATCTAAAGGGTTATTATAACTACCAATGAATATAGAACTATCAAACCTTCTGTAATCCGCCTTCATTGGTTTCTGCATACCATCTTCTGTTTCGCTTTCGGACATTAACCATCCTCGTGGCCGAATACAAGTGTTCACTATCACTGTTTGTATTCAACAGTTGAATACAGACAGTGACAGTGTACACATGTATTCGGCCAAGAAGATTGACAATGTCCGAATGCGCTCGCCAACAGAAGATGGTTTGCAGAAACCAATGAAGACAGATAATAGAAGACATGGTAGTTAGTCTACATTATCCATTTTAATTTTATTCAAAGACGCCCTAAAGCGACTAATATATTTTATAGATAATACGTCACCTTATTAGTGGAACGACATCCGATCCCATAATCCACCAGAGAAAACATACCCCCATAAGCGAATTACGTATTCGGTTACTGTTTATTCATCTCTACACTAAACCAAGTGAAATTTCTGTTACTTGGGTACGCAAACCTTGAGATATTTTAGTAGAGGTATGAGGCCCAGATAAGAGCAATTAATTGCAAGATAATAAACTCATTTAAACTGTCAATATATGCTGTTCCTTATCTACTACATAATTATCAGTTCTCCTATAATTCTTAACGGTATCACCTTTTCGTATTTACTATTCTTCAAGTTAAATTCCTCCAATAGAATGATGTAGACAAGAGCCTGTATAAAAAAAAAATTAACTAAACATCATTATTTATTAGCAGTGTACAGGGAGCTAGAAACGAACCCGGGTCCCTACTATACGGGCAGGAGCGTTAAGCAACTACACCACCCAGGGAATGATATAATTTCTAGTTCCCCGCACTTATATAAATGATGAAATGTGTGATTAATTTACCACAATTACCATCATGATTTTAAAATCATGATGTTTCTGTAGCGACATTACTGCTTTAGATTCCGATTAGAGCTTCTGACTTGCTGGTTTCGCTGGTATTACATAACATTATATGAAAATAAATAGTAAGGGAAATATTTAGAAATGTACTTTTGAGAGTGTTATGCATGGCTTCTAATTGTTAAATATAGAAACTATATGTCGTATTTAGGCTTTTATTTGATACCTTTGAATATTTTATTTTAAACCTTTGATACCTAAGGTTAGAAAGAAGACATCATGATCCAATATTGTATAAATTACATAATTAACAAAAGTATAATTTTAAATAATAAAGCGTTACTGTTCTATAAAATGTTTAAGATTGAGGCTTATTACGAAAAGCATTTCCGAATATAAGATAGTTGAGACCTATTCCGAGTTTGAGGCCTCCCATTCAGGTTCAAGTCCTTTTGTGGCTTGTAAGATAAAATTCGTCAAGGAATTCTGTTTCATCTTCATCGGATCATGGGAAATCTTTCTTCGATCCCACAGATCCTGTCTGACGGACTTTGGTGGCCCGACTTCCGTCTTTGCCCCCACTGCCAATAGTACTAGCAACGAGGATAGCTTATTATATTACATTATATAGCATACTCCCCATGGGGATATCATGCTATTCACGCCATAACGCGCCTTCCGAAAAATTTCAACGGATCTTCACCAATCCTATATCGCTCTCTAGCGTCCGTTGTTTTTAAAATAATAAAATTAAATTCAGTTTATGAGCCTTGTTATAGCAAACCAAATGGCTAGATTGTTAATGGCTGAAATCAGATAAGGGGAGGGGGTTGAGGGGCGGGGGAATGTTAGAAAAATACCAAAACTTATAATCCTAATATTTTTGTTTTTATTTGAGTCAGAAAAGTTTTTAGAGTTCAATAGGTGTGAAATTTAATTTTCTGACGCTATTTTTTTTTTTTGGCTGTGGTATTTTTTGAAAAGAGAAAATTGCAAAGAGTAAAATTTTTTGGGGTTTTTCATCCTTCGTCAGTGAGGAGAGAAAGGGGCAGATCAGAGGGGTCGCTTCTCACTGACAAAGAGCGAGAATTTTACTCTTTGTAAATTTTTTTTATGTGTTTACTACACTCTTCATCCCACCTGCTCTTATTTACTATAAATATATATATATATATATACACATATATACACTTCTTTCTTTGCCACTATGCCCCTTAAAATTCATTAATTTTAAAGTAATGCAACGACACTCAGTATTTATGCTCCTTGAGTTAAACCATGGAATGAGTTCGTTAATGGCAAAAATTGTTTGGATAAAAAGGGGAGGTAAGAAGGAGACCAAAATTTATAATCTTACTATTTTTATTGTTATTTAAGTTACAAAAAAGGTTTTAGAACAGAGTAGGTATAAAATGAAATTTTCTAACGTGTATGCTTTGTTTCTTTTAAATACCAGCGGTCTCTTACCTATACTACATTAGAGAATTCTAAATATAAGAATATATTTTTTTCTTTGTCTCTAGACGCTCTAACGTCCATGATTTTTAAAGTATTGATACCAAATTGGTTCTTTATGCTTCTCATCTCAAACCATCGAATGAGTTCGTTAATGGATGAAATTTGTCGAGGGGAAGGTCTAAAATTTATTTTATTTTGGATCATAGAGAGACACTTAAAGAGATTTAATTGTCATAATATTTAATATCTCCGTTTGTATCCATAAAATCTCTTAAGCAATTTAATTGTAGAACAAGTCGCGTAATTCCCCTTTT
>KZ807802.1:131608-141714 GCA_000696205.2 Oncopeltus fasciatus
TATATATATATATTTATATATTCGTACAAGTTACAAAGTTTTAAACGAATTTTATTTAGTTAATAGGGGGAAGGGTAGTTTACAGGAAGACCAAATTGAATAAATATCAAAATCATATTAGTGTTATGAGAAAAATTACAATATAAAACAGCAGGAGATTGAATTTTCTATAATTTATACTCTGCAAAATTTTACAAAAGGTGCACAATTAATATTTCGGCTCAATTTGACCTAGTCCTAAAATTCTATGAAAGCTTTATGTTTATCACTCATGACTTGCAAACAACAATAAAGTAAATTACACAAAGAAATGATTTCCTAAAGTCGGGAAATGTATGAATTTTCTAAGATTGTAAGATACTTATTAAATATACAAATGTCAAAGTAATTAGAACATGTCAATTCTGGTCTTTGCCAAAAAATTGATATATACTTTGCATCGCCGGATTGACTTGTCATTAAGCTTTCATATAAAACATGCTCTTATTAAATGAGTTATTAAATATTATTCTAAGGTATTTAAGCTTATTTTATAAAACTTAAATATCCTTGAAACTTATATAGATCTACACAATTATATTTTGTTCTACAATAAATTATGTATCATTTTTAATGTAAATTACGTACGGAAAATTAATATATTTGAGTAGATGTGATCAAAAATCCTGAATACTACAACACAAAATTTTAGATTTAATCTATTACTATATTTGTGTGTATGTGTGTATATACATATTAAGTATAATTGTTATTATTAGATTATGTATAGTTAGGTATATTTTTAATATGTTTAGGTGTGGTTTTTTGATAAATCAACCACTTTTTAAACTACTAGGGGGTATCTCTACCCATTCTAGAAAATTATAAAATAATTTTTCGGGAGGGGGGGGAGAAGATTAAATAGTAAAATAGTTCCACGTCTTAGTTAGGAAATTATTTCTAATTTATCCAGTATTATATAATAAATATCAATAAAGTCGCAAGATTTAATTTCGCAATCTTTATGGAGTACATGTAACATACATTTACTTGTCCTATTTACTGTGATGTTATATAATATATTATCGTCCGAAGTACGAAACCTGTTGTAATTTCCTAATTGTATTGTTGTGATTATACAAAATGTCATAAACCCAAAGGTACGACTAATAAGAAAACAAGATGAAAAATAACCTGGAAATAAACTTATTATTCATATGTGATTATTTTCAATTAAGATATTTTCATTTTTTTTACAAATCGTTGGATGAAATTGGTCAAAAAATCACAAATAACATAATAATGTTGGAATAAATAAAATATTTTTTTGAACAAAGTAGGAGGTTTAATATAATACTATAACATTTATCCAATGGAATTAGAAAAAAAAATCGAATTAAAAAGATTTTAAATAAAATTACTTTAAATATTAGGTAAACTCCCTTTATTTATTATGGATAAATGAAATTATTTATTTTTTCTTGTACTATATACTGTAAAATGGATTATTACTTTTATAAAGCTCGAATGAGGGAGAGGAGAAATTTAGAAAGAGAATAAATTTAATAGTGGCTACTACCTTAGTTTTTAGATATGAATTGTGAACACATGTGAAAAAAGGAAGATATTTAAGAATTTATTATGAAGGTTGAGCTTCATTGTCTTTTTTCTTCATCACATTTTTTTCATTATTAATTATGTATTAGAAAAAAAAATATAATGCAACCAAACTTAATAATAACCATTCATTAATGTCATTAAAACAACTAATACAATTTCCTACAATTTTTTCCCATGCACATCTTTTAGAGAATTTCTAAATGTTTCATTGGGATTTATACAAAGCTGATGGCTTGAATAACAGCCACTCATATGTTTTTGTACGCCCTGGAGAAGGTATTAAATTTTCTAAAACGTAAATTGTGGTTTTTTATTATACCCAACACAACATTTGCATATATTTACTTTTTTCAAGATTTGACTCGTAGGTGACTGACAAAAACACTGACGAACCGGCTTTTTCTGTGGGTTTCTGAAAAATGTCTCTCGGCCACCTAAATCTCACGCAACGACTGACCAATAGGACTGAAAGGAATCGGTAAAGGTCTACAAATATAATTGACTTAGCGATACGTCCTAGCTACGATAGAATTGTCATTAATCGTTGAAAATATACTTATGATTTTCATTTATAAATAATAATTTGGTTGTGGTGTATCATGCCACATAAATTTTGGTCAAACAATAAATGCAAGGGAATAGAATAAAAATCTATCTGTCTCAGCCAGGACTCGAACCTGGACCTCCTGCCGGCCCGCATAGCAGGAGATCCAGGTTCGAGTCCTGATGGGACAGATAGATTTTTTATTCTATTCCCTCGCATTAATTGTTTAAAAACTTATTATTTTCGTTCAAATATCCTATGGCGCACGGCAATCCTTGAATTGAGACACTGGACTCCCAGTGCGTAGTTATTTATTTTGAGGAGGGATTGGCCGGTCATTTGGTCTTGGAATTTCAAGAAATAAAACTGATTTTAATGTTGTCAAAGTTTTGGCTTAAATTTTAGACTTTCTTCAGGGCTGAGTGACAAAAGAAACATACGAACAAAATATGAAAGAAGTCTATATGCCATAATAATAAAATTTGAAAAAAAAAAATGAACAAAATAATAAAAGTGTGTGTAATCAACAATATGTGGACTGTATTCCAGGCGTCCTCCTGGGAATACCCCGCCCAATTTGGGTGCCTTTTTTACTAAATTGGGAAAAATCATGCCAAAAGATCTTGCTGATCACACACCTTCTGCAGTGAGGGTCACTAAATCCCTCTGGGTCTCAGTGGCCTGTCGCAAGTCTGTCCTCTTCCTCTATGTGTTTCATTCAGATATATATCATGGGATACTGGTGACAAGATGTCCCTTCTCGCATTCATGATATCCCTGAAGGTGGCTTACAATGTAAGCCGAAACGTTTGCAGATAATCTTTTAAAAAAATACATTTCTTTAAATTTGTATTTTTTTTTNCCATCAACAAAAACACAGTCCCAACTATATATATATATATATATATATATTCAGATATATTTACTTGATTTCCCTATGGACATTCTGCTCCTCCCTAGACAAGCCGGGATGTGAATTGTTCGAAATTTAGTATTGGTTACTCTGTTAATTTAATTATCAATTTAATAAGTTATATCAAATTCTCGAAGATTTCCGGTTTTAAGATGAAAGAGACTAATCTGTAATTTAAGCGAAAACAAATTGAAATTAATAACAGCTATATAATAGTTATAAAATATTATTTAAAAAATACAAATTAATGAAAGTTATTTTTCAAATAACATTCCGCTACAATTTTACTCTGAACGATATTCAATACTCCCTCTCCCCCACCCCTTCGTGAAGAACCTTAAATTATTGAATTTTATGTTCAGATTTAATTCAGAGTATTTTGCTCCTCTTTTTCTCATTAAATGCCAAATAAAATTTAATAATGTAAATTAAAATTGAGTAAAATAGTTTATCACTCAGGATCTTTGTAAACGTAGTGTTTTCCATTTTTTAATTTATGATTGACGTAAGTGTGAGTGACTAATTTGATATCACAATCTCAATAAAAATCTATTGAGAAATTCAGCCTACTATAGTAATCAATGTAAAAATCTGACTAATAGGAGGCGGTTTTAAAAAGAAAAAAAAAAACATTCAATTTAAGTATTATTAAATATGTATAATTAATAATCGGAAAGTAACTTTTCATATTTTTAATATTTTTTACCTTTTTATTTAATCACTTAAGAAGCGCTATTCCTTGTAGAAATTCAGCTCTTTTAAGGAAGCGCTATTATAGCTGAAGTAAGCCACCCTATTATAAGCCCCTATTGCACTGCGCAAGCCTCATATTTTTCGATAATTGCCTGCCCAGAGCTGGACTTGACCCGGAAGAAGTACATCGGCGCTCCTCTACAAAATTAAGACATAAAACATATAATTATTAATATTACACTTATTAAGTAATGCTTATTTAGTAAATTAATATTAAGAAAAAAGAACATAAATTCATGTTTATTTTCCTTAAAAATTCGTGATATTTTGAAGGTAATTTTAATAATGAAGTTTCTTAATGAAATTGAAAGTAAAAAAATATTTATACTTATAATTATTGAAGTAATAATTATTATATTTAGTCCTACTTGAAACCTCTGATTTCAAAATATTATTAATTTTTTTCATTGAACATACAAAATTATATCTATACGAAAATTAGTTTATTTTTAATTTTATTTTGAGCTAAGACATTAAAGAATACATATAAAAATACATTTTACTAAGAATCACAAGCGTAAGTAAAACTAAGAAAATTGTGTAGGCCGAAATTCCCTTAAATTAATTTATATTTACTTATGGTGACATTCTGCCTCTTTGAGACAAAATAAATTACTCAAAAATAATTTTTTTTTTCTAAATTGGAATATGGAAATTAAACAATTCATGAGAGGGAATAGAATAAAAAAATCTATCTGTCCCAGCCAGGAATCGAACCTGGATCTCCTGCTATCCGGACTGGTAGCATAACTGGTAATTACACCGGCCCGGATAGCAGGAGATCCAGGTTCGATTCCTGGCTGGGACAGATAGATTTTTTATTCTATTCCCTCTCATGAATTGTTTAAAATTTTCGTTGGATAAAAAACCACAACCAAATAAAATATTTATGGAAATTAAATTTTTTTTTTTCTTAAAAATCATATACTCATGAATCATCGGAGCGCTGACAAGAGAAGTTTATTCACTTTTAGGTTGAGGTCTGTCCTATCTACCCCTAGAAGAAGTACATAGCTTTTTATAGGCGCCGTGACGTCATATCTTGTTCGTGACAAGAAAGGTTATCAATCCTCTTCGCCGTGATAACCCCTTATCATAGTTCTTCTCGTTTCCATCAGGCCATCGCCCAGTTTTTTTTTCTTTATTTTTCCGGCATTAATCCCAGAAAACTATCTAGTATTTTTACATGGGGGTATTGCATCATACTGTGGAGCGGCCAATCAGTTAATGAACAATCGGGTCAGTGTGAAAGTAATTTACTTGTAGTAAAGATTTTATATCTCTCTACGTAATATTACAAATAAATAAAAAAAAAAAAAAAAAGAATAAATTGATAAATAGCATAAAATGTCCGTATTGCAGGAGTATTGTGAACCGGGGAAGATTCCTCATGCCTCATTAAATATGGCTGTAAACAAGAGAGAATGATTAACTTCTACTGGGAACAGAAAATATTGAAGAGTTTGCTTGTGGTGAAAGGTGGTGAGATGGGTTTGACTATTCAAATATTAGTTAACCATGAGATTTATATTGGCTGAAATTGTCCAGAGGTTGTTTTAAGGGAAAACCTAACTTATAAATTGTGGTACTTAATCCCACATTAACTTTTCTACAAGAAATGCAAAAGTAGTCAGAAAAACAAAATGTCGCTAACTCAGCCGGGAATCAAACCCGGGTCTTCAACTTACCGGGCAGGTTAACTGACTTCTACACCACCTAGGCAGCTTTGATAATCTTTCCAACTCGATGCACTTCACTCCGAGTCTAAACCCCTAAGTAAGACGAATATATCGTCTTATACTCGAAGGAGGCAGTATTATCACCTATTTATTAGACTCTCGTTTGGCTGGGCCACTATGGGATATTTTTAAATAATGAAATAATTGTGTTAAGTAATCCACAAATTAAATTGTCTACAAGAAATTTAAAGGGAGCAAAAAAAAAACAATGAAAAACTAGTTCGAATCCCGACTGAGGTAGCGAGATTTTTTTTTTTTTTTTTCTGGCTCCCTTTGCATTTCTTGTAGAAAATATTTAACATTTTGTTTTCTCGAATGATCGAGGATCGGTCCAAGAGGATTCAAAAGAAAAAGTTCTTCACGCAGAAGCTGCGTAAAAAAGCGAATTTCTCAGCAACTTCCAATGTCTCTTTTTTTTCTAATAACACAAAAAAATAAATAAAAATTAGACACACATGAGCTAGGTAAACCAAACAGGTTTCTCATAATTTATTAAGATGTTTATTAATGACAACAAACTACCAAACGGCTTTAAAGAAAAACAGTGAAGATACTACTATATTTATTTGTCCCTGAGGAATGCATTGGGCCGATCCGACGGGAAATGACAGAGAGGAGATCAACCATCCTTGTTAATTTCTGAATATATTTATTATTAGCTGCTTTTTTAAAAAAAACTAGAGCATAAATTTTATAGAAAATTAAATTTTTTATTTATTCTATTTTTTAATTTTTTTCATAGCGCTTGTTGTAACGGAGATATTGATTGTTTTTAATATTGGTCTACTTATAAACTACACCTCCTCCTATTTTAAAAGTTTTTCAAAAAATGAATTCCTAAAAATAACCTAATATCTATTTTTCTTTGAAATTCACTAACAGTCTTGGATATAAAAAGTAAAAAAAAATTATTCTTACGCCCCAAGGCCCTGCTCACAGATGTAAGCCATCTTCAGATCTAATGATTGTGCAGGTAGTGACACGGACACCGGCTAAAAGTATTATTCTAAAGTAATATTGTTTAAAATTATTAATAAAAAATTCTTGAAATAAATAAATAAATCACCAATTGCAGCAATGACCGCAAACTACCAAACCAATAGAAAGAGCACGTTACTCCTGATAGCAAAATTTTAAAGTCGAAAGTGATATAGCTTTTTAAAAATAAACCTTTTTACAAGATGATGAAGAGCAGCTGTATTTAGTCAAAAATTGTTTCTATATTAAACAATTAATGAGAGGAAATAGAATAAAAAAAATCTATCTGTCCCAGCCAGGAATCGAACCTGGATCTCCTGCTATCCGGGCCGGTGCACTTACTTGTTATGCTACCAGGACGCGCTAGATATCTCATTAAATTCCCTCTACACTTAGATAATAACAGGCAAGTGCACCGGCCCGGATAGCAGGAGATCCAGGTTCGATTCCTGGCAGGGACAGATAGATTTTTTTTATTCTATTCCCTTGCATTTATTGTATAATATTAATGTGGGATTAAATACCACGAAAAATACAGTATTTAAAAAAGTATTGGAATTATGTCTTTGACGAGATCGGTTTTTGAGTTCATTGTGAGGGTAAAGTTGGATATATAGAAAGGAGCATTAACAATGGTTCTGAGGACTTTGGACCGGAAGGATTGGATACGTTGGATGTTAATTAATAATCAAAGAAATATTTCCAAAAATACGCCATGGTAAGTATTTATAGTTGTGTTGCCTTATGGTANGTATGTTCTATCACTGTTGGCGTTCAAATTTCTTAGTCATTGGGAAGATTTTCAAAAAGCCATGCCTTTTTTTAACAGTTGGCCCCTATGACCTGATATTTGAGAAAGTACAAAGATCAATTCTCTCATTTCAAGTAATGAAAAAAATTGTTTAATTCCTGTCTCCTGTGTCTTGTCTAATATAATGCTGATAATGACCCCAATTAATTTAAACATGTAAATATTTAATTATCAATTATTTATTCCTCCATCAAGTAACAGTTATTTACTTCATATTTGTGGGGGAGTATGGAGTTACAAGAACGGTCTGGTAACTTTCCTCAATCGACTCAATTTTTTGACCGTAGGTATTATTATTAGATGATTTTAGTTGGGGTTCGGTCAAGGTAGATCCAAAAAAAAAAAAAAAAAAAAGTGTATTTTTTTTTTTTATATTATCTGCCAACGTTTCGGCTTACATTGTAAGAAAGACATCTTCAGGGCTTCCTATCATGAGGACGAGAGAGGACGTCCATAAGTTCACATTTCCATGACTGATAATAAAAAAATACACTTTTTTTAATGTGAATTTTTTTTTTTTTTTTTGGATCTGCCTTGACCGAACACCAACTAAAATCATCTAACAAAGATATTAATATTAAATATTTTGGTCTCCAATATCTTTAACTCTCTCCTTTCTACCGTAATAATTCTAATTTTAACCACAAATTAATTTTTTAAATATTTTGCAATGTAAAGCCTAAATAATACAGAATTCAATTTCTGTTTTCAAAATTTGAGGACTATCCACCTTCTTAAATTATTAAAATCTTATCAATTTTTTTTTTTTTCGAAAATGTTATAGGACAAAAATANTATTACATTCTATAAAATTCTTCGTAACTCTAATAATAACGAGGTCATTCAGATTGAACATTTTGATTTCTCTAAAATAAAAGTTCATTGATAAAGTTTCATCTACTTTTTAGCAATTTTAGCAATAACGAACTCATATAATGTTTTTCAAAAAGAAACATAAATAACGAATTCACATTCATTAATCCAAAATTTCGGACGCTAGAGAGTGTAGAGTTAAATAAATATATCATTTTGAAAGGACAAAATTTTAGCTTTTATAATGTAGTATTTGTGATGATCTTATGAAAATTTTCAAATTTCGCTTTATTTGTATACAGTCGGGGTCACTGTTACTGTAATCGTAGAGGAGTCATGAAGGTATGTGCTCCCTTCCTAACTTACATACTCGCTCATGACTATAAAATCCGGCAGAGGATAACACCCGCGAAAAGGAGTTTAAAAGACTTTTAACCCAGTTTTGCCAAGGGCCCTATCAGTGTAGCTGTGATAACAGTGACGAAGGAACTGTTCCACTTCTGCGGAAGAAGGTGATTCCTGTCACAAGCCTTGCGCCATGTGAGATAACACTGGCAGACAATATCGAGCCGCGAGTTCGTAGCCAGGTGAAGCCTTGCAGGGTAACTGGATCCTCTTAGTGGGCGAGCAATGGGCTAACCTCACCCGCACTACATTCGAGAGGAACTTCAGAGGAAAACTCTCTAAACTACATTTTATATATGTCCTGAGGAATGCATTGGGCCGATCCGTGTAATTTAAGCGAAAACAAATTGAAATTAATAACAGCTATATAATAGTTATAAAATATTATTTAAAAAATACAAATTAATGAAAGTTATTTTTCAAATAACATTCCGCTACAATTTTACTCTGAACGATATTCAATACTCCCTCTCCCCCACCNATATTCAAATTCGGATGTACGCACGCAACTTCCTTCTTTACTTTAAAAAAATATGTGGTAGGAATCACTCACACTAATTCTTTTAATATTATCCCCGAATAAAACCTATTTCAGTAAATAAATGTCCGTATTTATGTTTCATTTCTTATGAGCACATTTCTTATGTTTCATTAAATATGGGCTCAAACAAGAGTAAATAATTTATTATAATTTACAAGTAGGAAATAACAATGAATGCAAAAGTCATGGTATCTAAACTTAGTTCTAGACCAATCAGAAAAGAAGAAAGAATTGCTCATCCATATAGTTACATCAGAAATACTTTATATAATTTAAACGTTTGTCAATTACATTTTATTTCCTGTATGTCTTATATACTTTGTCATAACTCAAATAATAACAATAACATTTATAAATTTTGGTCTTCCTCTAAACCCCTTTCCCTCATTCGATTTCACCCAAAAATTAATTTCTTGAGGGGTTTTTAATGAAAAACTTAAATACCTGATTTAGATTCTATTATTTAATACAAAGTGGGCCCATACAATAAATTGCACAAATTAAATAATATGCTTCATAACTTTAAATGTGGTGAAGTTAAATTTTAAACATATTTTGGTAGATTTTTTTCGTAACTAACGTGACGCTAATAATGACATAGATATTAAGATTTTTAATTTTGGTCTTAACTCTAAAACCTCTTCCCTCTCCCTTTTGACAGATTTTAGTTATTAACGATTTCAAACAACATTTTGCAAAAAAAAAAAAAAAGTCCAAACACGGAATTTGTTTTCATAATTGTAAAAATTGCAGATCGGATAGTATCAAAGTGAAAAAATTGATTTTCTTAAGGAAAATCTGCTACAAAATGTCATCATGGGGCGATGACCCATTTCGACGTATTTCTGATAAAAGAAGGATTTTATGAACATAGCTTCTATATATTCTTCAAGCCGACCAACTTGAGACTAAAAATGATATCCAAAAAGAAAAAAAGTATATGTGTTTATATAAATATATATATATATATATATATATATATATATATATATATATATATATATATATAT
>KZ807802.1:144911-165565 GCA_000696205.2 Oncopeltus fasciatus
TCTCTCATCTTCATGATAGCCCTGAAGATGGCTTACAATGTAAGCCGAAACGTTGGCAGATAATCCTTTATTAAAAAATACACTTTTTTTAAATTTTTAATTATTTTTTTTTTGGATCTACCTTGACCGAACCCCAACTAAAATCATCTAAGAATAAAATCTACGGTCAACAAACTCTCCTCTTTGTGTAGTAAGGTATTTCAATTGCTTGGGCGGGGCCTTTAATTTTTAAAATACAGAAACCAAATTCAATGTTTAGACTGTTTAAGGAATTCAATTGAGGTTGAAATTACAAATTAGAAGAGAAATCATAAAATGGTGAAAAAGAAAAAAAGGAAGAGGGGTTTTAAGGTAAACATTAAAGTTGTAAAAAACTATTATAATTAATGATAGAAAAAATTGAATATTTTACATGTAAATGCTTTACAATATTTTCAAGGAAGATATTTACAAATATAAATAAGATAGCTGAGTGTTTCTTCAATATTTCTTTTCCGACCAGTCTAAAGCCAGTCTTAGATGGTCTTTCTTTTACACTTAAGACATAATCCCTCATTTACACTTATATACGCCCATGTTTAATTAAACATCAGAAATCTGCACAGTTTAGACATTTCCTGCTTATACCTCATTTTAAACTTGCTATTTATGAAAGTTATTTTATTGTAAAAAAAAAAAATGTATTTATGTATAGAAATAATTATGCGAATAAGGAAATCATTAAAAGTTTTTTTCTTTTCTTTTCTACATTAATATTAAATTAGTGAAACTAAGAAAAATCTTCTACATATTTCAAACTAATTTGTGATTCATTGGAGCGGTACAGCTTTAATTCGAAAGAAATAAAGAAATAGAGGTAATTTTTTTTTTTTTTTTGTGGAACTAATTCCCACGTAAATTTTACTAATTTTTAGTGCAAGGGAACATAATAAAAAATCTAACTGTCCCAGCCAGGACTCGAACCTGGATCTCCTGCTTTTTGGGCCAGTATGCTTCTATTACACCACCGGGACAAGCTAGATAACTTAATAAATTCCCAACACACTAGCGAGAGCCTAACCCATCAATTCTTTAAAATTTACGTGGAATAATAAATCACAAGTAAATTAATATTTAAATGAAGAGTTCTTGTTTGTTTGTTTTTTTTTTGTTTTTTTACCGTAGATATTATTATTAGACTTTTTTTTTGTTGGGGTTCGGTTAAGGTAATCCAAAAAAATACAAATTTTTGGTATAAGTTATTGAAGAAGGAGGGTATAATTTGTTGGTCAGATGACTTCTCAGCAATACCTCCTTTATTTTTGGTGTGAGTTAATGAAGAAGGAGGGTATAATTTGTCGGTTAGATGGCTACTCAGTAAAAACTCCTTCATTTTTGGTGTGAGCTAATGAAGAAGGAGGGTATATTTTGTTGGTCAGATGGCTTTTCAGCAATACCACCTACATTTTTGGTGTGAGCTAATGAGAAAGGAGGGTATAATTTGTCGGTTAGATGGCTTCTCAGATAAAACTCCTTCGTTTTTGGTGTGAGCTAATGAAGAAGGAGGGTATATTTTGTTAGTCAGATGGCTTTTCAGCAATACCTCCTACATTTTTGGTGTGAGCTAATGAGAAAGGAGGGTATAATTTGTCAGTCAGATGAGCGTCATGGAAGTTTGTGCCTACAACTTTCTAAGCCATGTCGCCTAGTTCAGTCATGCAGCGAACTCTCCTCGTGTCGTTAGCCGCTGACCCACACGGACTCGACGTCCGACTCGGACAAATACAAATGTATCTGAGTGGGTTGGATGCGAGGTGTCCGCAGAGCCGCTCAAGCCGTGAAGTTGATAGATGCAAGTGTTTTGAGGCGAACCTCATCTGCTCAGCTTCCGATGTATATTCCATGAGGCCTACTGAGCTGTTCGGTTCACGTGCACTGTCTGTCACGTTATCACCCCTGTGGGTGTCTGACTTCGTTAAGGCGTCAACGGTCTCTCAGGAGGTTGGCGGAGAACCGTATGAATGAACTCATTTGTCAAAACCCAACATATGCCATGTCTACACTTCCATCGTTTCTTTTTTATTTTGACACATTTGAAAATTCAACTTTCATTTTATTACAAAAAAAAAAAATTGGAGTTACAAAGGTTTTCATGGCTATTTATACTTGACTGAAAGCAATAGGCCAAAATAAAGGACAACAAATCTAAAACCTCCTATCTATTGCCTGACTAATTTCACGTTCTTAGACACCTCTTGAAGTACATTATAGATTTAATATAATAATCTTATCGTAGCTTTCGATGCAGACGGTTGGTTTTTATATATTGTGTAATATATTTTAAGCTCCTGAAAAGACTTTTTTAAAAACTAGTTGAGCTATAAATGAGTGTTTTTTTAAACTTATTTTTCGACTTCCATCAAAAAGAAGAAAAAGGTCATATTTTGAATGGTTCTTAAAGAATTTTTCAATTCAAGGATGTAATTTATACTCTGTCAATCTAATTTAGTCATTCTCGGTCATGCAAAAACAAAAGGCCCTTTACAAGTACTTGTTTTAAAAATCAATGCCATAAATCTTCCAAAAATCAAAACAAATAAAATCATATTCATTAATATGATAATTCATAATACATTTATTTGAATAATTAACTTTTCATTGCTGTCTTTTCTTCTCTAAAACCATTTGAAGAAAACAGAACGTTTACACCAATACGAGTATAATTCTTGATGGTTTAGCTTAAATTCAAAATGGCTTTCTTTCAATTTTAATTCTCGTAAATTGTATCAATGCCGGAACTCTTTTTAAGAAGCTGTAATTTTAGGCAGTTAAAATTTACGGAACCTCTCTACTCATTGATGACAGGGAGCAATTCATTACGGTATTTAACGATAATATCACTTATTTATTTAGAAAGATTATTATACACACTATAAGTCCTTCAGACATTATATTTTTCTATATTCATAATATTTCGGTACCAAATCATTAGATAGTCTTCCGGCCGCTATGTTATTGTTCTTTTTCTAAGAAAATGATAAAGGTGAAAAAAATAAATAGCCTGTCACTAAGAAAAATACATAATTTAAGTATTGAGATCCATCACATTTATGGAGATGGATTTATATTTTTTGTATAAGAGTAAATGACGAATTAAATTTTATAATTCGAAGAGAGCAATGAGTGTAAAAGGAAAAGCCACAAAACCTGGCTCTAGACTTGCCGGGAAGGAAGAGAGGTGGTAGGACTCAGCCATCTTAGTTAGTTACATTCGTAAATATCTCCTTTGTAAGCGTTTTGCATAAAAATGTTATGACAGAAAATAATTATACTTTGCCGAAGAAATCAATATTGGAAAGATGTTTTATAAACCCCTCTCTCTCGTCCTTATTTATTAAAAATAAATAAATTCAATAGTTTGCAATAAAAATCATAAATATCGAATTTGTATTCTATATTCTAGAAATTAAAAGGCCCACCAAACTTTCGAAATTACATTCTTAAATATCTTCATTAATATAACTTTATTTAAAAAAAATACACTGTACATTATTTTGTACATTATAATTTTTGATGGGGTACATTATTGTACTTGCTCGTCTATCCCGGGACGTGACCCGTCCTCAGAGAGGAGCCCACTAGCTATGCTATTCTATTGACTGTGAATATAGTATAAGTTTAGGGACAGAAACGCCAATGCCGCAACTACAAGGGAAATATAATAATAATAGAAAATAATAACAATAATATTAATAATAACAAAATAAAATCACTTCGCATGAAGAAAGGGCCCATTCCCAGTAAAATTAGGCATTAAGGCCCAGAAGGTCGCGAGGCCATCTCCGTTTTAGTCGCCGGGGAGGATTGTGAGGATTGGAGTCCGACGACAGAAATTGGGCATGATGATTAGGATAAAATTGATGTTAACTATGGAAGAGCTTGAAGCGGATGGAGACGAAATCTTGAACGAAAGGAATATAAAAGTCGTGATGAAGGGTAGAGTTGGACACATATTATGGAGCCTTAGCAATTATTCTGAGAATTTTGGACTGAAAGGATTGTATTCGTTGGATATTGGTTATGGAATAAGTATGATCTGATGTGGGGGTGCATAAAATATTAATATACAATAAATGCAAGGGAATTGAATAAAAAAATCTTACTACCTCAGCCGGAACTCGAACCCGGATCTCCTGCTTGCTACCATTTGCACCACCGATGCTAGCCAGATAATTCATTAAATTTCCCGCACTCTACTGGGATTTTAAACCCCCGAGTAAGACGAAATATATCTCCTTATACTCGAAGGAGCTAACATTGTCAGCTATTTATTAGACTCTCGTTTTTTTGGGGGCTTTTATTTATTTTTTAAAAATATTGTATTTGTTGTAGTATTTAATCCTTCATTAATTTTATACAATATATGCAAGGGAATAGAATAAAAAATTCTTACTACCTTAGCCGGGACACGAACCCGGATCTCCTGCTTGCCGGGCTGGCATACTACCATTTGCACCACCGAGGCTAGCAAGATAATTCATTAAATTCCCCGCACTCTACTGGGAGTCTAAGCCCCAGAGTAAGACAAATATATCGTCTTATTGCCCCGTCTGAGGTAGTGAGATATTTTTATTCTATTTTCTTGCATTTATTGTATAATATTAATGTGGGATTAAATACCACAGCAAATACAATATTTATAAAATATTAATGTTATCAAATTACACTTTACATATATTTTGTTGTTCACTATATTTTTGTAACGCTAATAATAACGAGGATATTAAGATATTAAATTTTTTGCTCTTTCTCTAAGCACCTCGTCCAACCTACTACAAAATTCCAGGCAAGAACCATTTTTACTCCGGTGATGAACTATTTATGGAGTTTGTCTGCCTTGTCTTTTCTTTATTTAACGTGAAGATCTACGCTCATATTAATGAATATTGAGTCGCTTCACAGTTAAGTCTTTAAATATTAAAAATTAAGTCTTTAAATCTTAAAAATATTTTAAATATTTTTAAATATTTACTCGGAAGTTCAAATTGAATCAACACTGAAGCCGCCACGTTGCTATAGGTGGATAACTATTTGTTGCTGTAGGTAAGTCGAGACCTTTGACAATTTAATGTCCAAGAAGCCCACCCACACATTCCATCATCTTATCCAAATAACATCCAGCCTACAACGAATACATCTAGATTCCTGTGGATGGCAGTTAATGCATACTGGTTTGCAGGGTGCTTCCAATCCTTAACTTAGGAATCTGGGCTGGGTGCAAGGATTCCTAGAAGATTGAAGACCAAGGCTAATCAAGGCATTGATTTCTTTAATTTTATTTGTTAAATAATTTAAATATGAAAACCAACTTTGCTGGAGTAATATCTGATGTAAACAGAAGCTGAGCTCATTCGGAACTTAAAACTTCAACTTCAGAACCCAGGAATCTTCAATCCATTTTGCGATGGAGTCCATTCCAAATGCGCTATGCTTCTGTTTACAGAGGTATTCAATAATTGTTGATTTCTCCATTTCAAAACAGAATAGATTTTATTTTCTTACATGCAGTGTTATGGTTCAGTGTTCAGTTTTCTATAAGTCTTATGTTAATATTTTAGTCAATTTACTTTCATACAAACCCATTTTGTGTAAAACATACATTGTGTTGGAAAATTAGTTCCATACATACTTATTTTTGGTTCTTATACGTATCAGACAAAGCAGTCTAATACACCTGTCACTGATATGAGAAAACTTTTTCAAAAACCTTTGAAGCGATTAGCATGTGATAAACACTGTTCTTCCGTTATCCACATTTTTATCTCACTCACTACTCTTGAAGGATAAGGACATAGGATATTTCCTTTTTGTTATCCCAAAAAATCTCTAAAATACACAATTTTGAAAATGTCCATATGAATAATAAAGATGCAATATTTTCATGCCTTTTAACTCATGAAATCCACCAACTTGGTGTCTCAAGTCAAAGGAAATATTTAAATTATGTGTTTACGTATTATTTTTGTCTGAGAGCTTAGTTGATATTTCCTGTGGGAGTCTCGTTCCAGTTGAAGTCAGCCACGAACTGAAATATTGGCGTTAAATATTGATGCGGACCCCCTCACTAATATTTATCACATTTGATCGATCACCGTTCTTTATCGGGATGATCGTCCATTGTTTCCTCACTAATATCGATCTCTTATTCCACTTTCATATGTATAATGCTGATATTTATTCTACTGTTCACCTTTCAATTGCCATTTAAGTAAAAATATATTAAATAAATCGTTCCCAAGAGGTTTAACTTGTTATTTTTATTTTAAATCTTAAGTAATTTTAATCATTATTAATTATATAATAATCGGATCTTGTTTCTATTTGTTAACGTCACACTATTAATAAAAAATTCTAAGATGATTTTAGTTGGGGTTCGATCAAGGTAGATCCAAAAAAAAAAAAAAAAAAATACAAATTTAAAAAAAAGTATATTTTATTAAAAGATTATCTGACGTCATCGATGATTAGAGGACGTTCTCTCTCGTCTTCATGATAGGCATCCCTGAAGATAGCTTACAATGTAAGCCGAAACGTTGGCAGATAATATTTTTATAAAATTTAACGGACAATCATGGGCTTATCTCGGAAAGCACGTCTTACTCAACTTGGTCCTGCGTCTCACATTAGAGATTCGAACCCCGACTCGGAAACGTCTGTGAACATCCCCTTACACCACTATTCTTCCCAGCCTGAAGAAGGAATGCGTTCAGCACATTTCAATAATACGAATTCGATTTGCGTCAATTCGCTACACTTTTCCAATAGCATCTTTATCGTATGTTGAATTCCTTATTTAATTTCCAACACATATGCATTGCTTCAAACATTCCTTGTAACAACTCGCATTTAACAGTAACTATTTCCGATAACCGTTAATATATTGTCATGTCCACGAATCAGACCTAAGCGAGGTATCTTCCTAATATTCTCATTGGGTAAAAAGATTATATTGATTGCTATTCTCTGAGCAGCTCCTAGATTGAAACCCTTGCTCCAGGAACTATGGAAACAAAATCTAAAAGTCTCTTTGGTATACTGTCCAATACAATGGAGGATTCGATTCAACGACCTGTCTTAGTGGTTTTAGAAGTTATACAATTTGGATTTCAAAAAACCGCAGAGTAAGACTTAAATACCTATAAATATGTTTGGGAAGGATACTTTATCACTAATGGGCGAATAGAAAGGCAGTTGCGCTTCAGATATTAGAATAATATATTGAATTATTTACATCTACAGTAGTAACACCTTTAGAGGTACTCTCAAAATACAGAAAATGAAGAAAATATCTTGACGAACAGCATTTCATAAATTTCTCATCCCTGTGAAATACCCCACTTCCTTTTAGTGTATGATCTGCTTTATTGCAGATTTCTAATTGAATAATTTAGGAGTAGATGATGTAGTATCGCGTTACATAAAAACATCAAGTATTTGAGGAAGGAAAAAATAACCCTTACCTTTGATAAGACGCATTACTTAAATACGTAATCATGAAATAAGAAATATCAGAGGATGAGTTCTTAGGGACTCCATTGCGAACCAAGCCATAAAACAAATAACACTGACTGATTCCTCTTATCTTATCTGTGATATTGTGTACTTTGCATATCTTGTTTCTGTTCTGAATTTTGTGTTTCAGAGAAATAACGGTATAAAATCTGAAATAACTATTGAGAAGACATGTAGGAATTAATGTTCGAACTCATTCAACGTCCAATTACATGACAAGGTTATCAGGAATCTCAGTCTATTCCACCTTTCCGCCTATTCCTAGTTTCCAAGATACTGAGAAAGTTGTATTTACTAGAGAAAGGATACTTCTCAAATTGGTATAATTTCAAAAAACTAGAAAAAGCAACAAAAAAAAATCAATTCCTGAGAGTCCACTTATTGACATTTGTAGTCCACGAAAAATTTCTACATGTTTGGTCCCCACTAGCTAGTGCTAACAGTGACATCAATTCAGATCTCGGCTGACGCTCTGTTCAGTCATACTGTTTTAGCAGATGTTCCCGAAGGAAATCAAGAAATTCAAATGGGTATTATTTTATTACTTTCACTTTTCTTCTTTTTTTTTTGTACTATGTATATGTTTGTGTGTGTAATTTTCAATGTGGCATATTTTTAGCTTCTCCTAAATAGGAATGTGAAGATATGCAGTCATTTTTCAAAAGTCGTCTCATGGATCCAACGTGAATAGCTTGATTTCCTTACGGGATATCTGCTAAAAGAATACCTTCTATTTATTCAGAAATCAATTATATAAATAACACATGGAAAATGGAAAGAACTTTTTTGGAAATTCAGAAGAAATGTAGCTATGGAGTTTGTTCTCATTTTAGAACATTATTCCATATTTTCTCCGATCCTACTACTAGACTCCAAAAATTATAGCCATTAATATATATATATTTTTTTTTTTTCAATTCTCAATATTTTCTCCGATACTACTATTAGACTTAAAAAATTAAAATCATTAAAATTTATGTATAAGTCTATCTTGCCCTACAGAAGACAGTTTTCCAATTTTCGTAATAAAATTTGGTAGGTAGCTGTTAAATACAAAAGTTTGTTATTTAGCAAAATGGGACAAATAGAAATGGAGGATTACCTGCAGTGTCAAGTGTGAGTTCAAAAGGTTTTTTTTCGATGTAGAGGTTATAGTTAGCTAAAAGTAATTATACTAAATTCAATACTAAAAACGTATTTATTGATAAAAGATACATTCTCTGAGCTTATGACATAGCATTTTCATATGAATAACTGTACTGAAGAATTCATTTATATTAGGGAGTTCCTTCTCGATCGACTTTTCATTGTTCTTATGTTATATTCTCATTATATTTCTCTTTAGTTTACTCAGTGGTATGGACGTTTGAAAGAACATAGCTACAACCAAAGTATTTTCTGTAGTAAAATCGATAAATAACACACAATCGGAATATTATAAATAACATATATTATAACTTATTTTACTTTAAACAAGGGAGTGCACAATTTCTTATTATTTTTTTGTTCCCTTGTTTCTGTTCCCTCTTCTTGATTATTCCTCTTGGTTTGCCCAGTGCCATGGATGTTTGGAATAGCTTGGCTAGAACACACTATGCTAAAATCGATAAATAGCATGCAGTCGGAACACTGTAAATAGCTCATGTTTTCACTTATTTTACTTTAATGAAGAGAAAGTACACTTTCTTCTTTATTTTTCTGTTTAAACACAAGAATTCTCTTTGCATGTCGTTATGCGTGTCTGGCTCTTCTCTGTGACGTCTTCTTCCCCTTGCTTCGACTCATATTTTTTTTAAAGATGGTCAGGATTCAGTCAATAAATCATTTAATTTAACTATAGAAAAACTATAAATAAAAAAAAAAAAAGAAAAAAAGAAAAAAGAAACATCCGTATGAAACTTACTGATTCAAGGAAGAAGGAAGCACCTATAGGTATTTCTCTTCCTTGTAATCAGTTTTACAAAGCTTAAATAATTCTAGGAGACTAGTTTTAGGAGATTTTTAAACTTTTCTGTGGAAGTTATAAAGTTCAATATCTTTGACCANTTTACATAAATTCATAAATAAATAAAGTTTTTATAACTGTTGTATTTAACTTTTTAATAATAATATTATTATTAAATTGTTATTGTTACTATTTTACGATATGCTAATTAATTTTATACGAGAGGTATTTTAGAGAAGAACCTAAATGGACATAACATTGTGCTCTCTCTCTTCCTCTCTCCCTCCTTCTCTCTCTCTCTCTCTCTCTCTCTCTCTCTCTCTCTCTCTCTCCCTCCCTCCCTCCTTCTCACTCCCTCTCTCTCTTCCTTCCTCCCTCCTTCTCTCTCTCTAACTATCTCTCTCTCTCTCCCCTCGCTCCCTCTCCTCCTCTCTCTCACTCCCTCTCTTCCTCTCTCTCTCTCCCCCTCTCACCCTCTCTCTCTCTCTCCCCTTCTCAGCCTCTTTCTCACTCTCTCTACCTCTCACCCTATCTCCTTTCTCTCTCCCCCCCTTTCACCCACTCTCCCTCCCTCTCACTCTCTCTCCCTCTCTCTCCTGTCCCTATCTCTCCTCACTCTCAATCTCTCTCTCTCTCTCTCTCTCACACACACACACACACACACTCCCTGTCTCTTTCCCGTCAATCTCACTCCCTCTTTTATGACTGTAGATAAATTCCGTCGCTGCCATTACAATCTGTTCCTCAATAGCAGTCGAGTCATTTTATGCTACCCGCATTAAGGAAGGTTCTTATCAGTAGACGTTTGCTTGATCGCGGTATCTAATCGTAAACCGTGTCAATTAGCACTGCTTCAAGGACTGTTCTGGCTGGCGAACGTAAGTGTTCCCTGCTGGCTCTCAAACCACAGGAGGACCCATACATTCTGGGCCGATGAGCTTACTTAAACATTGTCAGATACCTGTACCCAATACTTCCGAAGACAAGTACCATACCTGAGTCTCTACAAAAGGGCCCGTGTTCCCTTCAAAGTAGAAACCCTTACTCCCTGATATATTGTCCATGTCCACACTTCCCGTTCTTCTGAATGACTAATCTCTATGCTACCGGAGTCTCGTATTGTCTGAGCTTCATATGCCTTCCATATATTACCTATAATTCTGTTATATGCTCTCATAACATGAGCATTAGACTACTTTTACAACATAGGAATCATTGAAAAGAAGAAAAAAATATTATTAGATGTTTTTTGTTGGGGTTCCGTCAAGGTAGATCCAAATAAATACAAATTTAAAAAATGTGTATTTTTTAAATTATCTTACATTGTAAGCCATCTTCAGGGCTATCATGAAGGCGAGAGGGGACTGGTAGCCCAGTCATGAAAATGGGATCTTAGTGCCACGACGCCCCCTCTCGCCTTCATGATAGACCTGAAGATGACTTACAATATAAGCCGAAACGTTGGCATATAATTAAAAAGTACACATTCATGAAATTTAGTTGATCGTCAAACTTTATAAGGATTGGTCAGAGATTTGGTCTGGTGGTTTTTATCAACAGAAACTAATTCGTAAGTAATAAAGTTTTTATTATTAACAACAATTCGGGTTAAATTTCAGGCCTTCTTTAAACAGGCATCAAAACGTTGGCAATAATAAAATCTTTCTTGTATTCAAATTAGTTTGATTTCTTCAAATCCCAAGACCGGGATCCCTCCTCACATATGGAAAAGTATTTTTCTTATTGATTAGTGGAGTAGGGACGTCCTGGAAAAAGGTTCCAGGCAGATGGCGTAAGCAGCTCAACCATTCTGGATAAGTGACTTTCTCCAGGAAGGGAAGAACTAGTTAATTGCCGCAGAGAACCGTGATGGAGGAACTAACAATGAGCCTCCAGCCTCTGGGAGTCCTCCCATTATCCAGAGATCTCCCTCGGGATGATGATGGGACTCCCACAATTCCAGGAGAGTTTCAAACGAAACACCAGTGAACAGCTTGAATTCATTTGGGAAGGAGGGGTTCGATGCTCATTTCATTTCTGGACAAAATTGACTTCTTATGCTACTGCTGAAGATCTTTGATGGGAGGGTCCTCTGACAGGCTTCGCAGTTCCAAAGTACCCTAGTACTCTTTTAAGGCATTTACTCCTCTAATATGTCCTTTTGTGCACCAAAGCTTTAGATATCTTTCAGTGTATTAAAATTATTCTTTTATAAATGAAAAAATTAAGCATATAACATAAATACAAATGAAACTTTAAAAAAAAAAAATTTTTAGACCCAAATTAATCTACAATGGAGGTTCAATAAGGTTTTGTCAAATGTCCTTCCGCGTTCAAAGCCCTTATAGTTGCCTTTAGCCAACAGTTGGCACTAACTTATAGTATCTTTATTGATAAAAAAATTATTTTTCATAATTTAACTATTTTATGAGCAAAAAATGTACAAATTTTTTTTTAAAGAGTTAAGTAACTTGTATAATCTACTTTTTGACAAAATAATGATTAAAGTCATCTAACCTTTGATAAATTCTATTAAACATAAATAAAATATTGTTTATATACATATTTTTAAATACTCGAAAAAATAATTAATAATGTTATGGGACAAAGACAGAAAAGAGAAAAAAATTGAATTATTATGGCTGGATATTATTTCGGGCTGAAACTTTCAAATAAATTAAATGTTTTAGGATTTACTAGGTTTAAATAATATCTTAATCTTAATGAAGAATAAGATATTATTATCTAATATATTTATTAAAAATACATCAGAATAAGAAAAAAATAAACAAAATATTCTTATCTGCCTCGTGTATGAAGGTCGAGATAAAGTTTTAAGTAGCTGCTCAATAAATTCAATATTTAAGAGTGCAAAAGTTTGAAAATTTCATTTGCTTTACAAATATGTAAACAAATACCCATTCTAGATACTTTTTTCCATTTTATTTATTCATAAAAACACAGTTCACTGAAATTAATCGCATTCTTCAAAAGTTTACCGTAGATATTATTATTAGATGATTTTAGTTGGGGTTCGGTCAAGGTAAATCCCCCCAAAAAAATCAAATTAAAAAAAAAGTGTATTTTTTTAAAAAAGATTATCTGCCAAAGTTTCGGCTTACATTGTATGCCATCTTCAGAGCTGTCTATCATGAAGACGAGAGAGGACGTCCTGTCCATAAGTTCACATTTCCATGACTGGAAATGTCTTCATGATAGACAGCCCTGAAGATGGCTTACAATGTAAGCCGAAACGTTGGCAGATAATCTTTTTAAAAAATAAACTTTTTTTAAATTTGTATTTTTTCGGATCTACCTTGACCGAGCCCCAACTAAAATTATCTAATAATTATTAATCGCATTGTGTTATACACTCTCATACACACATGTACATATATCCAAACTATTCATAATAATTAAAAAAATACTTAAAAATCTCTTATATTAATTAAAACAATAACATTACGAACTTTATATTTATGTTTATATAGTCAGTATTATATAAAAAACTTTATAAATATATTCTAAATAAACCCAAAATCAATTATTTGAGTTAAAAAATATTTATTAACAAAATATATTGCAGTTTTTACGCTAAATTGTGTATAACTTCGAATCTTCAATATACACACACTATTATAGTACTATTTGAAATTTATCGATTTATACTTATAAGTTTCCGAGAGATCATGAACATATGTTTCGCTACCTGAGAAAAAGCCATTTTGTGAGAAAATGTAAGTGCTCGTTAGAATATGAAAAACCTTGGGCTGTCCTTGCTAGCTAGATCTTTTGTTGTGTTTAAGTGAATAGTTGGGAAGCGGTACTTCCTTTCCCAGGGCACAGCTGTTTGCTATTTGTCCAGATTTCTCTCGGGCAAATGGAGGCGTCCGTCAGTCCCACTGGTGGGCTTTTACATGAGATTTCTTCAAATGTCCCCTCTTTCGATCTACCTGTCCTAAATCTTTATAGGAAACACTGTTAGGAAGTCCGCCACATAGAAGCAGTGTAAACTGAGCAGAAGGAGAAGAGGGTGAGAAAGAGAGAGTGAGAGAGGATGGGGGAGGGAGGATGAAGAAGAAGGAGAGAGAGAGTAGGAGGGAGGGAAGATGAAGAAGAGGAGAGAGAGAGAGAGAGTGAGGGAGGGAGAAAGAGGAAGAGAGAGAGAGAGAGAGAGAGAGAGAGAGAGAGAGAGACAGGTGGGGGGAGGGAGGGAGAAGAAGAAGAGAGTGAGTGAGAGGAGGGGGGAGGGAGAAAGAGGAAGTGAGAAAGAGAGAGTGAGAGAGGATGGGGGAGGGAGGAAGAAGAAGAAGGAGAGAGAGAGAGAGAGTAGGAGGGAGGGAAGATGAAGAAGAGGAGAGAGAGAGAGAGAGAGAGAGAGAGGGAGAAAGTGGAAGAGAGAGAGAGAGTGAGAGGTGGGGGGGAGGGAGGGAGAAGAAGAAGAGAGTGAGCGAGAGGAGGCGGGAGGGAGAAAGAGGAAGTGAGAAAGAGAGAGTGAGTGAGAGGAGGGGAGAGGGAGGAAGAAGAAGAGAGAGAAGAGAGAGAGACAGACCACGGTAAAAAAAAAAAAAAAAAATCATATAAAAGATATGTTTTAGGGCGCCAGGCTAGCTCAGGGGATCCGTACGGGTCTCGTAATCTTGACGCTGCGGGTTCAAATCCCGCCCAGGTCAATCTTTTATTTATAAATAGAAGCTTGTCCTGAGCCATGGGTGTTTGAAATGGGGTGGCAACCTGTAGATAGCCCCTCCCTCTAATGACCCTTAGTGGTTGCAAGGGAGGCTAACATAAAAAAAAAAAATAAAAATAAAAAAAAGATATGTTTATTTTCAATCCTCCACTAAGGGGAGGTGTGTAGTCAGCACACCCTTTAGACCTCTATATATATTCTCCTATTTATTGTAGAGTGTTACTCTATTAGTGCTGGTTTACAACACTTGGAATTCCTTTACATCATCAGAAACACTACTGCAAAAAGAAGAATGTTAATGTTTATGGTACTGTGAGTATTGAACCTTAATACTTTGGCACACGAGTTCAGTGTCTCATTATTTTCTTTAATCAAGGCCTACCCAGTACTCTAAATACCTATGTATTTAGATGAGGATAACAATCTATAGATAACTTCGTACACGACCCAATATGGTTAAAAAGGAGGTTAGACCAAAAAAAAAACAACAATTTTTTTTGATAAATTTACTCATCAAAAACGGTTAAAAATTACATTTTACAATTACTATGTTCTATACTTTTTTTTTGAAATACTAAAAATTAGTTTGTTATGAGGATTTTTCAGTTTAGTCTTGCCCCCTCTCCACTCCTTCTATATTCCCTAATATAATTCTTTAACCCACGATTTAAGCTTGTGCCCAATCGTCAGAGCAGAGAATGAAAATTATCACAAAAAATATATATATCGCTCAAATTTTATCTATGTTTTTTTAGTAGCAAAGTAATGAAGAAGCATGACATTTTTTTATATATTTCTTTCTTATCGGACTATATCGAGTTTATGCTTTTAATTATTTGAATAAAAAATTTAACATCTTTGGCCCCTGGCCCCCATCAACCCCCCTATTGATTGCCACGAACACGCTGAGGGGGGTCCTACGTCATATCGCGGTCATCGGGGTCTGTGATAACCGACGACACCAAGGAAACGTCAACTAATTATGAAGGAACAAATATATTATCATTTATGACCCCGCATGGTCCTGATGCTCCTGTCTGAAAAAATATCCCCCCCCAAAAAAACTATAAAAAAACAGACAAAATGCTTGTATTACAGAAATAATGTTAACTCCTAGGAAATAACACTAGATTAATTATTGAATTTTCATCATTAAAACTATAAAAAATATTCTTTAGATTGAGAAAATTCTGAATTTATATTTGCTTTACTCATTTTAGACTAGGTTTCCCCATTTTTATGTGTATCTAGCCATTAATATTTAACTTATAAATATTAATTTAGTTATGGTTTATTATCCCACGTAAATTTTAAACAATTTATGAGAGGGAATAGAATAAAAAGATCTATATGTCCCAGCCAGGACTCGAACCTGGATCTCCTGCTTCTTGGGCTGGTATGCTTCCAGTACTCGTCCCGGTCGTGTAGAGATCCAGGTTCGAGTCCTGGCTGGGACAGAGAGATTTTTTTTATTCTATTCCCTCTCATTAATCGATTAATATTTAACTTTTTTTATTTAATGTCCACTTTGAGAGAGCTACATAAAATAAATAGATTTCCCACAATTCATGAGAGTTATAATTACTGAAATGAAATTAGAAGATAAAAAAAATCACCATAAAGAAAATAAGTAATTAATTCATCTCTGGCTTCAGGGCAATCAGATGGCGAAGGGGGATGAAATATATACATACACGCACACACACAAACACACACTCACACACACAGATATATATATATCTTCTCAACTTCAATTTGTATTTTTAATTTTTTACAGGCTGATATTTCTTATCTTTTTTCATACCTGTTTACANAGCGTCCCCAATTTTAATAATTATTTAAATATATTCGGCATTAAAACAGTAAAATTTTGAAGAAAAAAAAAAAAAAAAACTGTTGTTGTTTTATATATTATCTAAATAATGCCTATGGAATAATTGTTTCTGTTAGTATGTCTTATAATTTGTGGTAATCATAGCTGGTTTTAATTTATTGATCTTGAAATAATCTAAAAGGTTATTTCTACTACCAATGAATATAGAACTCTCATACCTTCTATTCTCCGTCTTCATTGGTTTCTGCAAACCATCTTCTTTTGGCGAGCGCTTTCGGACATTGTCCATCTTCTTGGCCGAATACATTCGTTTACAGTCACTTGACTGCAGTTGAATACAGAACGTGACAGTGAACGCATGTATTCGGCTAGAAGATGGACAATGTCCGAAAGCGCTCACCAACAGAAGATGGTTTGCAGAAACCAATGAAGACGGAGAATAGAAGATATGAGAGTTAAAAAAAAGAGTTTGTTGACCGTAGATATTATTCTAAGATGATTTTAGTTGGGGTTCGGTCGAGGTAGATCCAAAAAAAAACACAAATTAAAAAAATGTATTTTTTTAATGAAGGATTATCTGCCAACTTTTCGGCTAACATCTGACACATTTTCAGTCATGGAAATGTGAACTTAGGGACAGGACGTCCTCTCTCATCTTCATGATAGTCCTGAAGATGGCTTACAATGTAAGCCGAAACGTTGGCAGATAATCCTTCATTAAAAAAATACATTTTTTAATTTGTGTTTTTTTGGATCTACCTCGACCGAACCCCAACTAAAATCACCTTAGGATATGAGAGTTATTTATCTTGAGTTCAATATTGAGAGTGAAGGGTTAAATTTTTGTTATCACCACTGAAGATGTCTTACCATATACGACGAAACATTGACATCAGTAAATGATTTGTCCTTATTTTCTCTATTGCCTGAGACTCATTCAGTCGGCAAAATCTTATTTTTCGCAGCTATGAAAGTGGATCTTCCCACCTGACGTAACGACAGACGGAAGGTTAGGCCTGCAATTAGAGCAGAACCCAAGTAAGAAAGGCTCTGCGGAGTCTTAGTTACAATAAAGTAAGCTAATTAATGGCCGTTATAGTTGTGGGAGCTAGGATATGCCAAGACGAGGAGCATGTCTGGAGTGGGTGAGGGGAGCGGCGTACCCGGGGCCTATCGCGGAAGTACACCCAGCCTCGAAAGTGAAAGTCGGACTGGGAACCGGGCTAGAACTCTCACTTCACAGTCCGGACAGCAACTCCCTTTCTTTTCGTACCACTGCTCCTTTCCTCTGGGGGTACGACTCCAGGAACTTTTCCACGAGCCCTCCAGAGGGCCTGGATAACAAGACCGCTTCACTCAGGGTCGTGTTCCCCGGCAAGTGGTATTAGGCGTTTTTATGAACGTTTTGGAAAACGACATAAAAAAATTTGCCTAGTTCTAACTATGTTATGGGTATTTCATGATTATTAAATGTATCTACCTTCTACTATCCGTCTACATTGGTTTCTGCAAACCAGCCCCCGTTGGCCGATGGTTTGCAGAAACCAATGAAGACGGATTACAGAAGGTATGATAGTTCTATATTCATTGGTAGTGAAAATAACATTTTAGATTATTAAATATCTGTTAGAGATTCTCACGACTTCGAAAGAATCCTTAAACGGTTTGGTATTCATGGAATTGTTCACTTCAACACCGCTGAGGAAGTTAATTGAGCAGTATTGATTGGAATAATTTCATGATTGCAGTTCGGTCCTAGGATTCTTTTGATTTAGTGAGAGAATACTTATAGATGTAAAACCTTACCGTACTTAAGAACAGTAATAATATAAGTTTTTATTTATTATATTATTTTCTTGTTTGGTATTTTTTTTTTTTTAATATCTGATTTAATTCCTTTAAAAATAAAGTTTGGAGACCTTAATTTTAGCTTTATAATGGATAGGGGTGTATTTTTTTACTACTATGTATTTAGTTGCAGAGTAAAAATTAAATATACTTCCAATTGGTATTTCTGTAAAAAGAGTGTTGAACAAGAACACATAGTGAGGCCCACTTTATTTTAGTGTACTCTGACGCCACCAATTGAAGTTGCCATGCTAAGTAGTTGTTGGATTTTCACACTTATTGATTATGAATAACTCCTGCCAGAACAACGACAATTGCGTTCTTAAAGAATTAATGAAAGAAATAATTTCTTGGGAAATTAATAGAAGAGACCTCATTTTGAATTTTAGTTTTGGACTTCACAGAAATAAACAGAAATATAAAGAAACTACGATTGATTTATTTAACAGTTTGTCATTTCTGTCACAATATAATCCCAAATGCGTGTTTTGTTTAGTGGGGAATCCATTTTCTCTGTGAGTAATTATATATATTTGAATGGTTCCGTTGATAAATATATGAAACAGATAAAACTTGTCGTTGAGCGCCTCTAAACCTCAAACAACAACAGATAAAACTATATTTTCTATATTTTTATAAATATTATTTAATTTGTGGTATTTAATCCCACGTAATTTTAGATAATTTTTTAGTGCAAGGGAAATTTTTCCCTTGCACTAAAAATTATCTGAATTTATAGTGTACTGACTACACTCAATGACCTTGATGATACTCTCTGTATCTATTGTATATGTAAAGGATATTTATGCACATTAAGTTTCAACCTACCAGGCAATCCCTATCAATTACTGAGAAGTCAGCCTTTTAATTTAATCGGTCGGGCTAAACCTCATTCCTGTTGGACTACTCTCTAGAACCAATTGAATTTTTAACTAATTGTCGACCAAATTATTAATTCTGATGCACAATGAGTAATTGCCATAACGAGCTTATGGTCTAAGTTTTAACTATAAAATGTATTGACATTCACTGCTTTGCAANCCGGTAGCATAAGTGGCTAATGCACCGGCCCGGATAGCAGGGGATCCAGGTTCGAATCCTGGCTGGGACAGTTAGATTTTTTATTCTGTTCCCTTGCACTAAAAATTATCTATATTTTCTATAGTTTAATAATGGAATGGTATTACTTTATTATATATTATCTGAAATATTGTCACTTGTTATGTTTTGTCATTATTGTTGTTTAATTAGATTGTTATGAGTGCGACTAATATTTGGCAGCTTCTTCAAGAGCAAAAAAAATTATAAAAGGTTGATGGAAGTCCATCCACTCACTCTTCAAAGAAATAAATTTAGTCTGATCAGAGGAAATTTAACACTCAAAATTTTTCTCAAAATTCTAATTTAATTTTAAAAATCTAAATCAATTTAATTGACTGATTTATTAATTATCTGATATGGTATTAAATTTTTTACCATGATTTTTCAGAATTACCAGCTTAAAGGAAAATTTTAAAGCTAAGATTCTAGTTTAAAATTTATAAGCTATTATTTTTTAGGCTTTGATTGTGTAATTTTTTTTTAACTCGATGTAAACCATTTTTTTTCTTAATTATTTTTACATCCCCCTTAAGTTAATAATAATTAATTAATAATTACAAATAAAAATATAAGATCTACGAATAAAATCTAAATTCTCGCCGAGAAGACTCACATTTTAAAAGTGGGGTTAAATATGGATGTTATTTGTACACGGCTGATAAGAGACAGTAGAATGATGGACTATAATTACATTTTTACGAAAATTTTCTCTAAAGAAAATATTTAGGAATTTAATTTCTGTTTAATCTCTTCCCCTATATTATCATCCTTGGCTGTCTTTAGCAATTCTTAGTCATCCTTACTTTTTCGTTCAACATCTTCTCTAGATTTTAAGATGAAATTATTTATAATTTATTTCAGCTCAGTTAATGCAGAACTTACGTTACTGAATTTTATTTAGTAAGTGTTTACATTTAGGTGCGTATACTTTTTTTTTCGTGATATTATTATCTTTAAATGTCAGATTTTGGTCTAGCTAATGGAAAAAGGCACTGGACATAATTGTCACCTTTACTTTCCGAGACATCGTAACCTTCTGTAGAGGTTGGACGCATGCGGTCTCGGACCGGAGCAGCCACAGTCCTGGTACAAGGACAAGAGTGAAGCCTTACAGCTGCGGACTTCCGCCCATGAGGAGTACCGCCAAGGCTACGAGACTTCTTGTCGCCCGACAGACTTCTCGTAATCCCAGGGGTCAAAGGAGTAGGACCCAGCTTTGAAGCGAAGGAATCCTCTCTCTCTCTCTCTGAGAACCCATGCTTCAAGTCAGTGACGTAGAACTCGAGTACTTGAGCGCTGACCCGGCTCTTCTCGTCCTCCCAGGGGTCACAGAAGTAGGACCCAGCTTTGAAGCGAAGGAATCCTCTCTCTCTCTGAGAACCCATGCTTCAAGTCAGTGACGTAGAACTCGAGTACTTGAGCGCTGACCCGGCTCTTCTCGTACTCCTAGGGGTCACAGAAGTAGGACCCAGCTTTAAAGCGAAGGAATCCTCTCTCACTCTCTCTCTCTCTCTCTGAACCCAACCTTCAAGTCAGTGACGTAGAACTCGAGTACTTGAGCGCTGACCCGGCTCTTCTCGTACTCCTAGGGGTCACAGGAGTAGGACCTAGCATTGAGGCAAAGGAATCCTCTCTCTCTCTCTCTCTCTCTCTCTCTCTCTCTCTCTCTCTCTCTCTCTCTCTCT
>KZ807802.1:181187-196980 GCA_000696205.2 Oncopeltus fasciatus
TATTATATATATAAAATGGAGTAAAAAAAATTTATATTTTCTAAACAATTGCTTTTATTGAGTAAATGTCTGAATTTAATTTAATGTTTTGGAGCACTTTAAAACAATAATTTTAAAAGCTTCAAAAAATAGCTAAGGAGTGATTATTATTTAAGAAATATTTTCTTAAGAGAGAAAGTGAATGATAAATTGTTTCAGGAAACACTGTCATAATTTGTATATTATTATGCCAATATTTAACTTTTGATTATGTTATAGAAATTTAATGAATCAATCCATTTCAGTAAAGACATAAATATAAGTTTTATTGAGGTTTTAAGATATATTTTCCAAAACAAAAAAGAAAAACTCTACGAGCCGATAAAATCTCGAGGGAGAATTTAGTTATTTCTATCTAAAATGGAAAAGTGAAATCTGAGATCACTAAAAGTTTTTAAAAAGATCTAATTTTTTATCAATGAGGGGGGTGTATTTCTGAATTTAATACTCTTTTATCATGACTTACTTTCATTTCCTTACTCAGCTTTTTCTTTTTATGTATTATTACTACTTATTTTTTTATTACTTCTTTACGTTCACGATAATAATAATAATAATAATAATGCAATTTCTCATATTACCTTTGAATTATTTTCTTAGATAAACATAACTTAGATGGTATCAACTTTATGAAATATTGTAAAAAAAAAAAAAAAAAATCTTTCATTATCCTTAAAGTTAACAAGCATAATAACTCCGATATTTCCATCAGTATTTTATTATTTTATTAAGTGTTAGTCTCCCTTTCAAACACTTAGGGGGGATGGAGAGAGGAGCTAATCATGAGTTTTCATCTTATTCTAAACATCCAGGGCACTGGAAAAGCTTGTATTTATCGATAACAGCATACCCAGGGCGGGATTTGAACCAGCAGCGCAAGGATTGCGAGACCCGAACGGATCTCATGAACTACCCTGGTGCGCTTGTGTATAAATTATTACATGTAATTCAATTTATATATGTTATATTTTATTTTCACATATTATAAAAGGAAATTAATAAAATAATTATATCAACTTTAGCAGATAGATTTCTCTTAAGAAAGTGAAGTTCTTCACATGAATATCTTTATATGACTTTTTAAAATACTAATTAACAGATCACACAATGGAAAAACTAAAAATATGATTGTCAAAATTGTTATCGTAGCTTATTTTTGTATATCATTAATTCGTTAGGTGGATTAAAATGAAAAATTTTAATACTTTCGTTATTTTTAGTGTTACAAAAAATATGTAGTATTTTGTTAAGAATATAATTTTTTCTTAAATTCTTTTTTACTGAGCATTCATTAATATACTTAACTGGTAAAAAGCCAACCGAAAAAAGGTGTTACAGAGGTCTACATTCAGGAATCCCGTGCAATCTCAATGCTCAATTAGTTGGGTTTTTTTTTTCTATGTTTCTGTTTGCGATAACCCAGAGGATTTCTGGTGTGCTCTTGGGAAACCATTTTCTATTCGTTAGTATAATCAATTATAGCCAGTTTTTCTGTCATTCTCTTAAAACAGATTAGCGAAATAAAAAAGAAATAGACACAATCACTTTGTTTCTAATAGAAATATCTTAAAATAATAGTTTTTTTTTTTTTTTTTTTTTTTAAGTTTTAAGCTTGTAACCAGGCATTAGAATTAAACAACAATTGAAATGAAAAGAAAGACCGCTTGGCAACCCAAGACGTAATGGAATGATTGCAAGAATAAAGGAAAGTGTAGAGGCGTATCAATTCTTCGCAAGTTTCCGAAAGAACTCGGCCTGTCTAGTTTTTGTGCTCATATGAGCAGGAAGCCAGAGTTCTGGAAGCGTCACGTAACCACCCCTACAGGCTCTAGAAAGGGGATAGACAAGAAGAATGGTGGCCGGGGGTTTGTGAGGTTATCGCTGACATTTCGGCACCCATCAGCTCGGACAGAAGCGAGTAATTCCTGTAAACCCTCCCCTNACTGCGGTTATCCTGGGAAGTAGATTTCTCTTCTCAAAAGTGAGAGTCCTTTGGAATGTCCGGCCCGGGTCCTTTCCACTCGCAGACCAGCGCGGGGGCGATGTTCACCCTCCTTAATTTCTAAAACAACAAACAAATATATAATTACTCTGAATATTTGATAAATAATAAATAAATACATATTATAAATCTTATAGTCATTGAAGGGGGGGTATTCGATTTGTTTAAAAAACAAATAAATTTGGTATAAAATGGATACTGCGCTTGCCCGAATTGCAGGAGATCTAGATTCGAGCCCTGGCTGGGACAATTAGATTTTTATTCTATTCCCTTGCATTTAATCGTTTTCAAATAAATTTGGTTTCAACAATTAAAGCAGTAAAGTAGGTGTAATAGATAATTTGTGCCTAATTACTTTGCCTAATCTTTTGAAATTTATCAGAAAACTTTGTAGAGTCGGTATGTATCAAAATTCAAGGGTACACATTTTTATAATTGATTCATTAAATTCAAATATAGTTAAATAGGATCAGTGGAGATAATAAAATTTTCACAGCGAAAAACGAAGATCGTGGTGAGGAAAGATGCACTATGTTGTTTTTTTTTTTGTTTTTTTTTTAAATAAATCTTTATTTATTACATTCTGTTATATAACATCTTGTAATTTGATGACTTAAAATAAATGTACATGTATAAAAATAATATAAATAAAATAAAAGAAAGAAAAATATAATTAAATAAAAATAAAATTAACAATAAATAAATAAATGGTCATCACTGTGCAGGGAGAAGGGGCCCATCGACCCCACTCCCAATAAGTTTAGGCATTAAGGCCCAGGAGGTCGCGAGGCCATCTCCGTTTTAGTCGCCGGGGAGGATTGTGAGGATTGGAGTCCGATGACAGGGATTGGGCAAATGGATTGGGATGAAATTGGAGTTTACTATGGAAGAGTAACACTATGTTGTAGAGAAATATTTTTCGAAGGAGAATACGTGTATATTAAAAATTGAAGGAAAACATTTATTCACAAATCTGTTTTAGTAATATCACTTTTGGGGTATAGTTGGTATAACGGGAGAATTCTTCTCTAAAATTACAAAAAATCATGTAATGTCTTGAAATCAACCTCAGGACCTTTGAAGTTCACTAAAAATCACAATTGTTGAGTCTTTATTAAATTAAAATTAAATTTGGATCTCTCTAGACTTGGCCGATATATTGAAAGGGCGATTTGATCAATCTCTCCCTAATGAAACTTGGCAGAGAACTTCTTCAGCTCTCTACTTACACTCTTCTTTGCCCTTCTCCCAGAGCTTGAAGGGTGTGAAGATGCCATCCACCTGGCTTCCTCAGACTTGGCAAGGGTAGTGGACCAGGACATTCTCTCCCCCTTAATCACAACCTGCAGATGTCCAAGGATTGCCATTGTTTGTTCTATTCCGATCATGTGTTGGCCAGATTTGCATCGGACTTGGCCTTCTGGGAGTCACACCTCTGGTCGCTTCCTCTAAATCTCCCCCTCCCCCTTCACACACTTAACTTTAAGTATTTGATTGAAATATTTATTTATTTTAGAAATTACATACTGCACAGCGTGCATCTTGCAATGTGCTCTCATAGTTTACAATAAATAATAATAATAATGTACAACATACACCATATAGTAATAAAATAATAATAATAATGATTAAAAAAAAGAAAAAAAAAATAATTAATCCAATATTAAATTCTTAAATAACGATTATAAAAGAAACACTGATAATCTTTGCCCATCAACGAATCTCATCAATCATTAGTAAACCTTCTGAAGAAAACATCTTTCTAGAGAAGAATCTTTCATATTTACAACTGTATCTCTTTATCGAGATATAAAGCAAGATCGAAAAGACTGGTCGAGAAGTTTCAAACTGCTGAGACGAGCATCAGGCTGACAGAATGTGAAAGGAGCTAGCTCTCTTGAAAATCGTAAAAGACGGACGAAAAGAAGATTCAAAGTGCTGAGACGAGTATCAGACTGACAACGAAAGGAGCTCTGCAAGGTGAAAAACACTGACCCAGAAGTTTCAATGTGCCGAGACGGGAGAAGTTTCAAAGTGCTAAAACGAGTATCAGGCCAACAGAATGTGAAAAGAGCTCTCTTTTAGATCGAAAAAGACGGACGAGAAGAAGATTCAAAGTGCTGAGACGAGTATCAGACTGACAACGAAAGAAGCTCTCTCTGCAAGGTGAAAGAAAAACACTGATCCAGANTTACGTAATAGGGTGCATCAACTATGATTCTTAGGGTTTTGGATTGGAAGGACTGTATTCTTTGGATGTTGGATGGTTTAGCAGTTCCCCACAGTTCGACTCCATAAGTCCAAATAGGTCTCAACAGTGTCTTGTAAAGAGTTAGTTTGTTAGTCACAGTTAAAGTTGACTTGCGGTTTAGCAGCTTGTAAAGTTGTCCAAATCGCCTATTTAGTTCCTGTCTTTTGATTTTTGTGTGTGTGTTCCATGTTAGTCGGGCACACTTAACTGTGAAAATTTTGCAAACATTCAATGCTCCGGCTCTTTATGTTCTGGAATGAGGCTGTATTTTCATCTTGAGAGAATCATCAGTTAAATTACACCAATTTATCCAACAGACAAGTAACTAACATGGTATACGTTCTAACTTTCTTCTGGATACGCCTCTGACATTATGTTCCATAACTCTTGGAGGATTGTCCATCGACCTACGATGTCGTATATTTTGTTTTCTAATGTTCATTATGTTCAAAGCGTTATTTTTTGCCTCACCTATTTTGTGATGGCTTCAAAATACTTTCAAATTTTCGTCGATTCTCATTGAATAAATAAGTTCAGGATATACATATTTTCTTTAATAAATTGGGCCGTCAAACCTTTTTATTCTTTGTATTGATATGCCTGTATTTACCCTAACTTTTCTTTGAAATTTAATACATTATCAGATATAATAGACAATGTAAAAAATACCCATTATCATTATCAAGCTTTAATTGATATAAAATGTATGTTCGAATTTAATGGGCGCAAATGTGCAGGCATCACTAGTAATATAAAACTGTTTGCAGTTCATCTAGATAAGAAAGATAAGCTAAATTCAAATTGTAAATTTTAATCGAATAAACAAAAAAATTGTTTATGAAATACAACAGACAATCATCATAATTATGATTTTTAAAAGGTTTAGATCGTCTTATCGCCATCTTCTTCCTCTGAGACATTTTCAGTAGACGATATAGCACGCTCTGATAACGTCAGTGGACAACTAACTTCTTTCTCACTCCCTTTTAGCTTAACAAAGTAGAGTATGGATTCCATGTTTATTTTTATCAGAGCTGTGCTTAACCGAGGGGATCCGTTCGGGACTCCTAGGCTTCAGGTTCTAGTCCCTCTCTGGGCAATCCTCTGTCGGATGAAAGAAATGGAAGCTTGAACATTTCCATTGGTGTTTAAAGTACATAGGTTACCTTTAGACAGCTCCTTCTTCCGAAGGAAGCGAAAAAAACAAACAAAAAAACTATTCGTACTGGTCACATTATGCAACTTTCGGAACGTCAGTGGGTCCGCAAGAATGAATAAATAAATTCGGTATTTAAGCTTATTTTGCAAACTTGGATGAGTACATTAATGTCTGAAATTGGAGAGGGCTGAGTAAAGAATGACCAAATTGAAAAATCATAAGTATTTTAGAGCGCTTTTAGAGTTGCCAAAAAAAATATAGTGCATAATAGATGAAAATTTAATTTTATAACATTTATATTCTATAATTTTCTTTACAAAACGCACATTAAGGAAAAATTTTAATATTTTAATTTCAAATATTCTCTTACTTTTGAAATATAGAAATTAAATACACAGGTACACAGACAATTATTTACAAATTGATCAATGAATTAATTTAAGGATTAAATCAGATGAGTGTAGTTATCGCCAAGTTTATTTAATTTAATATGACAATTTTTATAGGTATTATCTGTGCAAAAAACCGATTTCCTAAAATTTTAGTTGCACAATGTTATGAAAATAGAGACATTTACAAATATAACTACGACATTGAGTACTTCTCCACTCTCTCAGTATCCATCTCTTTGACTTATAAGATGTATTTCCTTTTCTGTCATCTATGTCCTTCCAAAATGAATGAAAGAAAATGAAAATTTGTTTAGTTTGCGCCACTTCAACATTTTATAAATTAAAATATATAAAAAGCGCTTGAATAAATTTTTTTAAGAATAATGTACAGCACATCAAGATATGTTTAGTATGCATAAAATATGAAATACTTAATATTCTTATATCTATAGAAATGAGCTGTTTACCATATTTCCACACCCATTTATTGATAGAAAATTAAGTTACAATTTTCTCTGATTTCTGTCTTAAAAGATCAAGTAATTTTAAAAAATGTACTTGTTCAAATTACCTACTTGAGATGATCTCTATGATGGCAATGTTCTCTTTTGGGAATCTTATATACGAAAGCCAGGTTAGCATTCAGAGCATGGTAACATGAGTCTCGCATGAGGTAGCATTGAGAAGGAAAGTGCTTAGTTAAGAGACGGACTTTAATCAACTCTTAAATAAATAGAACGCGGAGTAAGTAGCCGACCGTATGAGCGATCAGCTGAGATATCAGCCACCGATGCCATGGCCATCTATATATCCTTGATCTGTGCTTTGTGAAGAAATAATGAAGTACTTACCTCTTATTTAAAATTAGAGAAGTATTTTATTTCTTTAGAGACTATGGGACTTACCTTACAAAATGTAAATAACATTATGAAAGAAAAATGGCTGTGAAACAAATTTTTAATCAAAATATTTTACATATCTTCTGATAAAATTTTTTATATAGTTTCATGCCATTATTGGTACCTAATCAAAGATTTTTTTCTATTTAAATATCTTCAAAAAAAATTTAATTCAATTTTTAAAGTTCTTTTTTTTTTTTAATATGTATATAGCTGCCATTCTTCCACTCATTCCTCACCCATGGAGGTAAGGACTACCTATAGGAAGCCACTCTATTGATAAAACATATGGCACTAGTCAAGCTCACTTTTCTTGATAAAAGCTTGCCCATGGTAGGTCGCTTTATGCCACCAAAGAGAACTATATATTTCCTTCGGGAGGGCGGGTGGGAGGATCAGCTAAAAGCTGTATGTTTGAGGGGGAATAAGTGGGATTGAGTGGGAAGCAGGCCAGCGATGCAGGAGTGCACACGTCATCCAGCCACGTTCTGGAACACGTGCTGCAAGTACCTGTACTTCGCCGGCTGTCCTTGCCCGTCACGAGGTGCGGTCTTCGCACGCAGGCTCGCGGACTAACCTCACCCGCTCCCGAGGAATGTAGACAAAGGTTGTTTCTAAGATCTTCATCTATCCAGGCTACTGGGGAACCAAATTTTTTGGAAGCAAAATCTACTCGAGTCTGTGGAGGTATGAGTGGATGTATTTGAAACAGTTTATATTGGTTCTTGGTAGATTACAGGAGAATTCACATTGGTACCATAAAGCGGCCTCTGAAAAGCTTCTGCAGTTCTTCACCAATCTTATAATGGAGGAGTTAAAAATATGAATTTTGGATTAATAAGACAGTGGAGGGTTTGAAGGAAGAGAAGTTGGGATACATTTTATAAAACATAATGAATGAAAAATTCTATTTTATAAAATATATTTTCTATAATATTTTTAAGCAAAACGCTTATTGGGTTATAAGGATATATTTACTAATATATTTAATACATTTGTCATATACTCTCATAGAAAAAGGAAGTATAAGGTTGATATTATTCCCTAATATTAACTGAGTGGCTTGCTATCGCTTGTGAAGTGCTTCGTGTAGATAACTGTTGTATCAGTCAGATTCTATCTTCCTAATGAGGTATTACTAGCTAAGGAGTTACTATCCTACCAGTAAGCTACCATCCCCTGATAACGTCTTACTAGCTAAGGAGTTACTGTCGTACCAATAAGACACCACCTCCTGATAAGGTATTACTAGCTAAGGAGTTACTATCGTACCAGTAAGACGCCACCTCCCTGCTGATAAGGTATTACTAGCTACTATCGTACCAGTAAGGAGTTACTGTCGTACCAGTAAGATGCAACCCCTCCCCCTGCTGATAAGGTATTACTAGCTAAGGAGTTACTATCGTACCAGTAAGCTTTCATCCTCCTGATAAGGTATTACTAGCTAAGAAGTTACTATCGTACCAGTAAGCTTTCATCCTCTTGATAAGGTATTACTAGCTAAGGAGTTACTATCGTACCAGTAAGACGCCACCTCCCTGCTGATAAGGTATTACTAGCTACTATCGTACCAGTAAGCTTTCATCCTCCTGATAAGGTATTACTAGCTAAGAAGTTACTATCGTACCAGTAAGCTTTCATCCTCTTGATAAGGTATTACTAGCTAAGAAGTTACTATCGTACCAGTAAGCTTTCATCCTCTTGATAAGGTATTACTAGCTAAGGAAATACTATCGTACCAGTAAGACGCCACCCCACCTGCTGATAAGGTATTACTAGCTAAGGAGTTACTGTCGTACCTGTAAGAAGCCACCCCACCTGCTGATAAGGTATTACTGGCTATGGAGTTACTGTCGTACCAGTAAGACGCCACCCCACCTGCTGATAAGGTATTACTAGCTAAGGAGTTACTGTCGTACGGAAACAGTATGAATAGTGTACAGCTACGTCAGATAGTCCTTGTAGCTCGCTTCTCTCTCAGCTAATTGGACCTTCTCATGCTAAACAGAGCCTCCCATTCGCCTTCACAATTTGTATTCAGGGTTTTTTTCTTCTCCCTCCATTAAATTCATCCACTCTAAAAATTCTTTAAGAAATTTAGCTCTGAATGGTCTGGATTATACTCTTTTAGTCAAAAAAAATTGGCAACTTAGTTAAAATTGCCCAACATTATAAAAGATTCAATTTACTGCTAGCGCTAATAATGCCTTCATGCCAAACCAATTTTTTTTTTTTTAAATCGCTGAAGTTCGTACGAAAATGAAATTCTTTATTCGTTACTTTTTTAATATTAATTTAAGAATTTTCCTTTAATATAATCAAAAGAAAGTTTAAGTAATTTTGTATTATTTTTCAATAATTATTGTATGTAATTTTCTCTATTAATTATTTTATAATTCAAATTTTTTCTCTGTTGCTTAGAAAAAGGGGATTGATCCTAGACAAGAATTTTTAAAATGTCTTTAGTTCCTCACCTATCATATACAAGAGAAACTAAAAATTTCTTACTTTGAACTACCCCACATGAGTAATCTATTTAACCGAATAATAAACTTATTCAACGGTTTGAATAAAAATTACGCTTAAACACCAAATAGGCGCTCACATATCATATTAGAAAACAAACTGACCATCTACAAGACCATAATACGACCAATCTGGACCTACGGAGTGGAAATCTGGGGTGCCACAAAGCCTTTCAATATCCAACGAATACAATCCTTTCAGTCCAAAATTCTCAAAATAATTGCTAACGCTCCAACTCTATCCTTTATCACGATTTTAATATTCCTTTTGTCAAAGACCTTATTTCCACCCGCTTCAAGCTCTTCCACAGTAAACTCAAATTTCATCCCAATCCATTTGCCCGATCCCTGTTGTCAGAATCCAATCCTCACAATTCTCCCCGGGCGACTAAAACGAAGATAGCCTTGCGACCTCCTGGTCCTTAATGTCTAAACTTAAAACTAAACACCAAATTTGGTTAAATTACTTTTATAATTACGTGCGCTAGAGATACAAATAGATTAATAGATAAAATATTGAAAAGGCCATTTTTACTTCAGCAATGTAGGTGATGACCTGTGATGAGCCCTACTGGTAATATGCTAAAATATATTACATGAGCGACTTATTGTCCCTTTTCGCCACTTTCCGCAATCAACGTAAATATTATTGTAAAGAACAATCTTTGACTTATTGTACGCCATAAAAATAAAATTATCTTCAAAAACAACAATATTTACATAAGGGGTTTAAGTTAAACATTGAGAAATATGTTGTGTACCAGCCCAAAACTCACATATGCGCATGTAGTAATACTATCACAATACCAAAATAGAGATTATATCTTTCCTCTTAAACCATTTATACCTTTATATACATAAAAGTAAAAAAAAAAACTTTTGAAAATTGAACAAAATTCGACTTTAAAAACTTAACAATAAGATAACAAAAAAAAAATAGAAACATAGTAAAAATAATGAAACAGAGACATATTAATTTTTCAATTTCGTCAATCCGTGATTTATGTGGTTTAATCATTTTTTCTCGACTTATTCCTGTTGGAACAACATAGATATGCCAAATAATTATATACATATACCTATATATATATATAATAAAGATTGTATTATTTTATGAAAATTTATTTTTTTGTAAGGTGACTTTAATGTGTAAAGACATTATTTTGAAATGTTAGAAAGCTGACTCTTTGTTGGCCCACATCCACAAGAAATAATAATATCCTGTATGTTTACTCAGAAAACTTAATAATTTGAAACAAGAAATGCATGGGAGTTGGAATAAAAAAAATCTTTCTACCTCAGCCGGGACTCGACCCGGTTCTCCTACTTTTCGGGCAAGTAAGCAGAAGACCTCCTACTTGCCCTGAAAGCAGGAGACTCGGGTTCGAATCCCGGCTGAGGTAGCCATTTTTTTGTTTTATTCCAACTCCCCTGCATTTCTTGTACAAAATTTAACGTGGGATTAAGTATCACAACGAAAATCATTATTTCAAAATTTGAAGTTCCTGTATTTAAATGAACACAAGGACTGTCGAGGGAATACTTCCTGATCAAGGCAGGACAAGGTGTCTATCATGTCATCAGTAATTTTTTTGTACCTCTAATGCTTCCGACAATAATAATTACGATTTTTCAACTAGGTGTTTCTCTAAACATCCTTCCCCCTCCAACTCAAGGATTTAGCCGTCAATCAACTCAACAAACGGTTTGCGATTTAATAATTGAAGCTCAAATTATCAATTTTCGTATCTGCATTTTATAATTACGGACACTAGAGCGCGTTTTTATAGATAGAGACACATACATTCTCAATTTTGAATGGGGAATATGTTTTGTCTCTCTAAGGTAGGAATTGGTGAAGATCCGTTATTCTTCAAATGCCCAATCATGGTACCAACGTGAATAGCTTTCTCTGTGTGAGGAGAGCTCTTGAATTGCCGTACTATTAGTCTTAGATCCCGATGTTTAAAAATAAATAAAACTTTATTATTAATTACTTTCTACATGTTTTTGTATCTAGTAATGTGCTAGTTAATATTCACAGCATAAATTAATTTTTAAAAAAGAATCCAAAGAAGTAGATAAATAAATAACTAAAAAAGAAATATATACATATATATAAATAGTGGTCGAAATAATCCTGATTCCTGTCTTTTATTAACTAATTTATAGTAAATATATTATAGGGTATTTATAGGGCGTAATAACCTAGAAGTTGATTGCCCTCCAATGATCTACTACTACTACTACTACTACTANTGTAAAATTTAATAAAAAATAAATTTTAAAAAATAAGAAAGAACTTAGCGTGTACTTCGCTTGATGGAGAAACTATCCAATGGCAGAACTCCTAAATCTATATTTACAATACATAGGTTTTTTTTTTCTTTTATTCATATTATTTTTATGAAGTGTTGGCAATGAGAAGGTCACGGGGCCATTTCCTATAGGATGGTTATTAGGATGGGTAATACTACATAGGGTTTGAGTTTGGGCTAAAGGATTGGGATGCATGGAAAGGCCAGAGTGGAATTTATTAAAACGGGTTGTGATAACTTCTTTAACCAAAGGGATTTCAAGGTCATTAAGGACTAAGAAGTTTGCGACGTAATAGGACGTATCAACTGCGATTTTTAGGATTTTGGATTCCGAAGATCCCCAAGTATGAGCATAATAAATTTTATTTTCGAAAAATGAGCCTCTTGGTTGACCAGGGTTGGACGGGGGTGTACACTCCCCAGCTAACAGGAACCCACGTTTGCTGGTCAGTAAAGTAGGGAAAGTTATCAGGAACCTTCACTTTCGCCACAGCTGGTTTTTATATTCCACCACACTACGACTGCCGATGACCCCTTGACGTCGGTCAGCACGCAAAGAGCTTCCTATCAACTTTGACGGTACATCAGTTCAATTTGTGCACATTTGAAAGAGTAAATCGATGGAAACATACATTATCTATGTGAAACATAAGTATTTCTAAAAATAATTCAAAATTACATACTTAACAGTATTTCCAAATTTTAGTATTAAATTAATCTAACCAATTAAAAAAAAAATAGTTATCTGACAGAAGCTTTATAAATTAAGCAAATATCTTATTTTTAATAGTAATAATTGTTTAGCAAAAAGGATAATTTAAATAAAGATATGTTTGCTAAAGCAGGTTTAGTTTTTCTTGGGGGGAGGAACAGAGGGGTACAATTTTACAAAAAGAGCAAAATAAGGAGGGTATTTAAATAAGTACCAGAAGAGTTGAGCATTTTTCCCTACTATTCCCTCCTGTCATTCCATCCTCGGTGTCATTAATTTACCTCCTTGTCCTTCATTGTGTTTTTTCACTTGAGATGAATTTAATTAGTCTTCACGTAGGCTTCGACGGTCGTCAGATGTATTTACCGTTTCTTCTTCCGGGTTTGACCGTGTCAAGTTTTTGATATTTGCCGAGCTTTCGCACATCATGTGATGTGCGAAAGCTCGGCAAATATCAAAAACTTGACCCGGTCCAACCCAGAAGAAGAAACGGTAAATTAATTAGTCTTGTTAACATAATTTTATTTATTCTCATAAACCTAAGAAATCTGCAGAGTTCAGCCATCAGTGATGATCTTTTTTTATTTATTGGTCCTATTAAGACTCCTAGACTTTATCACAGAGATCGATTTACTTATTTATCCTATCTAATGATCGATTTAAACAAGGAGTGCGATAATCTGCTTTTGCTATCTCTTTGGTTCCGCACCGAACGGGATCCGGGATCTCCCCGCCTTCGGACAGACTTCCCCTTTGGAAGTGGCCCCGTTCGAGAGGTATCTCTCGCCTCCGCCCGTCCGACGAGTGAAGGGCACTTAGCGCGGGAGTTATCAGAAGTGCTTCATCACTTTACCCCGGACTTAATAAGGCTCCGGAGGACTTTCTCGTCCGGCAAGGTTGGCCGATCATCGCCTCACACTCGAGGCACCATTCCCGACCAGATGGATTGGATTTCAGAGCGCATTCCATCCGCCTTTCCCTTCCCTTCTTGTCACGCAAGGAGCGGTGTAAAATAAGCAGATTTCCCATTAAAATTCCAATAATCTTCAAAGCCGAAGAGAACAATAAAAGGAAAAGCTAATGTTGGTGAGGCTTGTTCCAGGTCAACCGAGAGAGAGAAACACGGGTGTGGTCTTCCTATTACTAAATTTTCGTACGACGTAACTGTTATCAAATTACATTATACCCATATTGAATATTTAAAATTTTTTTATAACTCCAGTACTAATGAAGATTTTGATGGATATTTACCAATACTTATTCCGGGTCCAACCGTGTCTTGGAGTTTTTAGGCGCCAAGCTTTCGCACATCGTGCCAATCGTGTGATGGCATTCAGCTATTCTCATTCTCAATTCAGCCCTGAAGAAGCCATCACACGATGTGCGAAAGCTTGGCGCCTAAAAACTCCAAGACACTGTTAAACCCGGAAGAAGTATTGGTAAATATATCTGAGGACCGTAGAAGCCTACGTGAACATTTTGATGGATATTAATTTCTTATATATTCCGCTATATCGTACAATTTCAGCTAAGTACAAATTCTTGGAGCGTATTTTAATAAGAAACCTAAATACTGATAAAGGTTTCTATATTTTAAAATAAATTTGTGTCCCATCAAACCTTTGAATTAACAGTCTTCAATATCTTCCTTTTCATAATTCATATTATATTATATATCTTTCTTGTACAAAATTTAACGTGGGATTACATACCACAACTAANNNTTGTCTCTGATATTTTTGCTATATTATATTAAAGTTTTTAATAATTTTAAATGCTTAATAATTAGAAATTAAATATTAAATGCTTTTTATTTTAAATATAATGGGCTCTAGTAAAAATAATCACGTAAAGGCAAGCAAAAATAAGCAAAACCGTATTTTCATTTCCAAAAGTGCTTGGAAATACAGACAGGCTTACAGTGAGAGGTCAATGAAAAATAGATATCTTAATCGTTATTTCCCGTGAAATGATTATCTAAAGGAAGAGAGAGGTTATATTAGTTTAGTCTCTTCTACATCCTGAGATTAAAAAAAATTAAAATAAATAAATTTAAAAAAAAACAAAGTAAAAAAAAATGTTTCTTACTATCGAGATATTATAAGTCGTTTTGACCTACACGTTACTATGGACGCGGTGTGTGAAAGCGAGCGTACAGTTACAACTCGCTGATCGAACGTGTTCCCGGGTACACTAACTCTTCCTGGCGGGTATAAATAACACGGGCACAAAGATTCCCCCGACACTCAGCCCGTGAGATGGCTGAAGGTATTTTTCGAGCAGAGAATTTCTGAAGGGAGTTTTAGAAGAGATCGATAGTTACAAGTCTGGCTTCCCGCACTCTTTTCACACCGAAGTACTGGGCATTATTACCCGTATATTTAGAATAGGAATTTGAACCTCCTTGGAAAACTCATATATATGTATTTACTTGGATATAAAAGCCTTAATATATATATATAATGAAACCAATTAAATAAACTTATCCAATATATTCCTTCGGAATATGGAAATAAATCGCTGCACATGGTTTAACACAACAATTTATTTCACTAAATATTTGACCAAAAAACCGCTTTGTTTGTGGTCAAAATAAGTAATCTTAATCTACTGAAAATAAGCATTTTCCGAAAATATCGTAACACTGAAATTGGTTCAAGGAGTTTTATTTCACACAAAATAAATAATAAATAACTGAGCATGACATGTAAATATTTAATTTAATTCACAATTACAGAATACTACAGTGAAGAACAGTTCGTAAAGCCCTATTAAGAACAGAATCAATACGAAACCTTGTCGGTCTTGTCTGAATTTCCAGGGGATTTTAAACATTATTCCCTAACAGTAACATTAACAATAGATATATTAACAAATTTTATGTGATATGTTAAAATACCCTTACTCCTCATAGATTAATTTCAAGCAATAACTAATCATTAATAAAGATAGTAAAAATTAGTTATTTAATTGATTTATGGAAAGTTTTGTTGTTATAACAAAACAAATAAATTAAAACTTTACATTCCAGGTAAAGTTATGATCCAAAGCAATTGAATCCTATTAGAAGTTTCTAAAATGTTCAGAAATATTTAAAGTTGTTACATACCTAATTTAATTTGATAAATATTACTTTGTAATGACGGGAGTTAGAACGATTTGATAAAATTATTCGCTTAATGTGAATTTTATAATCATATATTTGAAGTACAAATGATGGAGATACGATGAAACAATGCGAACGAATGTGTTTCAGCATATTTGTCTTGGGAGTAAAATCCTTGGTCGAAAATGCAATTGTCTCACAGTTATAGCATTCTTGTCCCATATTTCAACACTTTTAAAGTGTTGGGTCTAACTCATTTTAAAGGGAGTGGAGGGCCTGTTTACAATTTTCAATTCAATTAGAATAATTCAAATAATTTGTTAAGAGAATATTATTTATATAATTTTGGTTTATATAGTTTTTTTTTTTTTTTTATTTCTTATGAGAGTG
>KZ807802.1:197245-210804 GCA_000696205.2 Oncopeltus fasciatus
ATATATATATATATGATCAGAAAATATATGTTCTAAGTGGTGTAAATTTCTGTACCCATCAAAAAGCATATATTTTCCAATTTACAGAAAAACAAACAATAAAAAATGTATTTATTTTTTTTAATTTAGTTTCATGACCAATCTCGATCTAGCCCGAAATTATTCAGATATTATATTATAATATACTCAAATAAATTTGACTCAATCTAAAGTTCTTTTTCTCAATTCTAGTTTTCTTATGTACTTTATTTATTGTGTAGATTGTCGGTACTACACAATTTATTATTATTATTTTATAACAAATGAAGATACCTCGCCTATTTATTGACTTAATGCAAAATAATGTAACAGAAACAATCGGATCTTATTTAATATAGACTAAGAAACAGATGCTGCGACTGCTATTGTGATAACTTTGGAATATATGTAGCAGTGACATCTCGAGATATTCAAGATGGCTGCCAATAAAGAAGCTGATCTACTTATCAGCTACGATCCCGCCTCCAGAATGTGGGTCTGGGGGCCTCTCCCACACACGATTTTTGCGGAGAAATAATCCGTAAATAATAAAACAGTGTAACCGTTAAACCAGTGCAAAGTAACCGTTATGTATTTTAAGTAGCAGTCACAGTCATCGATCTGTTTAGTTACTAATAAAAACAAGAACCAAAAAAACCTTATGGAAAAATTTGTTTACTTAATTATTTTAATGTTAATTTAGAAAATATTTTCAAAATTTTAGAACGATTTCAAAATAGTAAATATTTCTACAAACATTGTAAACCAATGTTCACGTAGGCTTCGTCGGTCGTCAGATGCAAAAAAGAACAATTTGACTCGGTCCAACCCGGAAGATGAAATGGTAAATACATTGTAAACCAATTTTCCTTATTTTTTTTTTTTTTAAATAGAATATAACTATGAAATCTGAAACGGAAAAGATACATAAAATATTACAGTTTGGAGTTCTGTGTTCTGTGGTGTGCGATTTTTCTCAACACTGAAATACATTTATGAATCTATTCTTTCGTCACGACTGGAAATCTCTGGAGATGTCTTTTGTTAGTAACTTGTCGACATTAGTCGTTTTTAATGTGTTCACAAAACATCTTAATGAAGATATGACTTTGAACTTGGAGGGCATTTTCCCAGCCTCTTCCAGACACGAGAGCTAATGAGTCTTGTGATGCAGTTCAGTCGTATGTGGTCGTATGATTGCGATCCGGGGAGGGAAGACTTCCTCTGGATCCATGGGCATATCGTCCTCGCTCGCTCCAGGCAGGCTCCCGATGTACCTGGATATCTGGAATACTCCATACAGCTGTCAGTGACATGTTTGCACAGTGCCGGGCTTGTCCACACGGTGACAGGAAGTCCCACTTACCCTGACACAGTTCCTATCTACAATTCGTCATTCTGTCTTTTTCTAATTTCCCCAATAGCTGTTCATTTTATCGCAATATACTCTCATTTTGTGTGAAAACTGTAATTTGTATCCAACATTTTAGGTAATGTTTAAAGCGAGTCCTCAGAATCATTTCTTGTCTCTGATATTTTTGCTATTAATCTAATGAAATGAACAGTATTTTTTTACAACTGCCAACCTATTTTTTATTCTAAAGCGAAGAATAAATGTCTGTATGATCAATTCCTGCCCTGCTACATTGATCCATATTAACCCCACATCATTATATCATCAGTATATTGCATCTTAAATGGAAAACAAAAAAAAAACCTGATTACTGCATGATAAATATTGCATTTACATATGATTTTTCGATTGCTATAGATACGCTAAGTGAAGCTGTATTATAGTCTACAGTGTTCGAGTGAAATAATTATGATTGGGTCTCCAAGAGGTATTTCGGCTGTAAAATAGTTTGAATACACAATATTTTACGGTGGCTATGACTTAAATGAAATTCTAGCCTTCTTTCCAAGTATCTTAGTAGACAAACTGAAACTAAGATACTTATTTTGGCTCATTTTCAGAATTTCTTTTGCTAATTCTGCAGCCTTATCGGACTTTGGTGATCTGGTGATCATTTGGAAATCATTTTTTTTTTTTAATGTATGAAGTAAATTTAGTTTTTTTTTTTAAATCTTTATTCGTGATTACGTTCTGCGCATTTGGAAATCAATAGTAATCTGATATTTGTCCAAATACCTTAAACAATTTTAGACAAGGACTTACAGCCAGGTAGTACAGTTAGATTTTTATTTGGGTAACTGCTATCAATGTTCACGTAGGCTTCGTCGGTCGTCAGATGTATTTACCATTTCATCTTCCGGGTTGGACCGAGTCAAATTGTTCTTTTTTGCCGAGCTTTCGCACATCATGTGATGGCTTCTTCAGGGCTGAAAGCTCGGCAAAAAAGAACAATTTGACTCGGTCCAACCCGGAAGATGAAATGGTAAATACAACTGCTATCAAGTTACCTTTTAATTAACCTAGATCTGTTGGCAATTGTTTCATCTCAAGAATCATAAGGAAGCCTTAAAATGGACTTCTACCTTATTCAAGAAGGGGAGGTTGGTCACTTGCCATTATTATGGTCCATGCGTTGACCTATGGTTCTCTTGAGGTGTGCAACTTGTCGTACCAGCCTACACCCTGAGAAGCCGAACATTGGGAGCTAGATGCTCCTACCTCAAACTCGGATTAGGTCCTCATGGGTGACCTAGAGCTCCAGTCCCGTTAGGACCTACGCCCCTAGAAGGACGGCTCACTTTGGGGTGTACAACTTGTCGTACCAGCCTACACCCTCAGAAGCCGAACATAGGGAGCTAGATGCTCCTACCTCAAACTCGGATTAGGTCCTCATGGGTGACCAAGAGCTCCAGTCCCGTTCGGCCCTACGCCCCTAGAAGGACGGCTCACCTTGGGGGACGCCTCCTGTCGTGCTCCGCTGCCCACAGTCTTGGCACAGCTCCCCGAGGTTACTTCCTTGTAGCCCTGCAAGACCGCTGGCTCGCGATAATTAGACTCTTTTTACGCTCCCCCGCTTCGACAATGGCGACAAATTGAAATTACGTGTAATGACTTTGGAACATCCAGGGGCATTCAGGATCTTTGGGCTACTGTTGTTGTATCGATGGAATAATAACGTCATAGGCGCTTTCTTTTTCATCTCTATAGGCCAAAAGAAAAGCTCTTTATTCTTTTTTTCTTTCCCGATTCAAGTGTCGGATACACTTGTTGTTCTATTTCATTTTATGACGTCATTTGCTTAGCAGTATCTTTACTTGTAAAATCTAGGAAACTAATAGAAATTAAGCTGCATAGAATGTACCTATGGAATTGTTTAAAAAATATATAATAAAATTGCAACAAGTTCTTTCAAGCGTCTTATTGTGTTTTTAAAAATAGCTACACCAAGCTGTAATTAGATGATTTTAGTTGGCAATGGTAAGCCGAAACGTTGGCAGATGATCTTTAAAAAAATACTCTTTTGTTAAATTTAGATTTTTTTTTTTTTTTGGATCTACATTGATCGAACCCCAACTAAAACCATCTAATAATAATATCTACGGTCAAAAATATCTCTATTTAAACTATTAGCTGTTTTTCATATTGAAACTACATTGATGATATACTATTTTACTGAAAAATATTTACTAAATAGTAATCAAATAAAAGAAAAATAATTTGACGTGTATTAAGTAAGATCGACTATAATTTGAAGAACAATTTTTTAACTAGATTCTATTTAGGAAATTTGCCCGAAAAGAAAATAGATGAGACATTTATAAGAGCCGAGCTTGAAATAATAAACTTGACCATTGTTTAAGTTTCGTTCCTTCCGTGTTTGTGTGTCTGGTGGAGATCTGAAGTAAGCGTCCCATTTTTCCCGGCGTATTCCTGTGGGGATCGTACGGGATTGAAGGTTCGAGCCGCCCGCTTGCTATTGACAGGTCTCCTCCTCGGCCTTCAGCCCTGGTCCATTTACATGTAACGTGCTTGGGTTGGCGGTGGTGGAGGGGGGACACACAATCCTCCACAAGGGAGAGCAAATCTCTCCGGTAGACAGGCTCGTGTCTAGGACAAGCAGGCCTCGGACAAGCTCGGCTCTTCTAACAGATCTCGTCTGAATAAGTCAGATTAAGTCCGGAGTTCATGGCTCATTTGAGACGGACTTACAAATTTAAATAAGCATCTTGTAAGTTACGAATTTTAAGCATTGCGCCGGAGAAGACCTAAACACCAGGTCGAAACGCTTCTATATTTCAACTATTTATTTAATTCATTTTGTAATATTTTTATTCAAAATCTATTGACCGAGCCACGGCCATTTTCTCCATTATTTACTTTAATGTAAACAAATCTACAAAAATAAATTTTAAAAATTACTCACGTTGGAGAAATTAGTCAAGGTTTAGGCCAGGATCAGAAAAATTAACTTGTCCAAAATTACTGGGTAATTATTTTATTATTGCCGACGTTTCAAATTAACTTTAAGTCATCATCAGGGCGATAGTGAATTCTGGAGAGATCTCCGAGAGAGTCAAGAGTTAAACTGTTTTTCCTAACAAATTTCTCCATAAGAGAAGTATAAGACTCGACGGCCATGAACCTCCAACCATAAACAAATATTTTTATATTCCAAGTATATTTTGACAAAAAAAAAAAACAATTACAGCTAAAATATTTGAGGGGTGGGCTTATATGGTATTGATTGGCTTAAATATTGTTTATAATTTGTGTTCAAACTCTCCGTCTGAGTCATTTTTTCATTTGTGTTCATTGTGTTAATAAAATCCCATTGTCGACGTGAATTAGTTATCTTTCGGATTTCAAAGAAATGGCGTGCCGGAGGGGAGGTGGGGACGCACGAATTCCATCATTTTAAAGGGTAGCCCAACCCCCCGCTAATGGTGGTCACGCCTGCGCACTACTCCTGGTCAATACTTCTGTATCCACCCCCTACAGCAGGGGGTTACTTACATTAAGTAAATCTTCACAACTCTTCAACATTTTACTTAAATAACATAAAAATAAATGAAATCAATTTAACCATTCTTTTGAATGATTTGGGCTATATCAATATTATTAGTAATCCTGATGAGTACATGTCAAATGTTTTGTTTAAGGGTAAAAATAAATTATGAAACTTAATTCTATTGAATGAAAACACAGGGGGTAAAACTATCTAAGTGCTATTATATATTTCAAGGGTTTCGTTATAATATACTCAAGTGATTTATAAAAAAAAATATAATTATTTAAACAATAGTTAAGGTCAGAATAGAATGCTTCTGCTTAAATTCAAAATTACATAATACAAAACAACTGAAAAATGCATGCTATGTACCTTCAAGACAAAACAGCGATTTTTTTTTCAATAGTTCTTCTTCGTTTCGTGGTACAGGAAAAAAAAATTAATAATTTTATATAAAACACATAAAATAACCGGCTCACTTTGGGGTGTACAACTTGTCGTACCAGCCTACACCCTCAGAAGCCGAACATAGGGAGCTAGATGCTCCTACCTCAAACTCGGATTAGGTCCTCATGGGTGACCAAGAGCTCCAGTCCCGTTCGGCCCTACGCCCCTAGAAGGACGGCTCACCTTGGGGGACGCCTCCTGTCGTGCTCCGCTGCCCACAGTCTTGGCACAGCTCCCCGAGGTTACTTCCTTGTAGCCCTGCAAGACCGCTGGCNTAAATGTATTTTATTTTTCATATAATCAATATAAATATAACACAGCAAAAGAGGTTTATATTATTACAAAAGTGAAGTTATTTGAATAATTGGCATCCCATTGGCCATTACATTTAACTTTATATTTAAAAAATTTGGTGCCTAATACATATTCCATTATAATATACAATTTTTGACATTGTTACTTGTTGAAGAATTTTCATAATTGACAGCTGTAGTATATTTTTAAAACCGAACTATATTTTCGCTCAGTCAGTAAGACTCATGTTAAAATATTTACGATAATTAAAATAATTATTAATTAGTATTCAGCTTTTCGCTTTTTTGTGTGTGTGAAATTCAATTAGACCTTCCATAAAATCCAACCTATAAACTTGCGTTCCTCTGGCAAGTGGATATGCCTAGTCCCATATCCACTTTTCGTATAGGTTCCTTTGTTTAGCAGAGGCTGGTAATCCAGGTACTTAAGGCGCGTTGTCAAGGATTCGAAGGTTTTCTGGGATGAATGATACTGGGGTTCGACAGGTCGTGGCGGTGATCAAGGGGGTTGGAACAGCTATAACCCCGTGCGAAAACGTACTGTAATTGTTTAAACAAATAAAAAAGTTTAATTTAACTAATGTAACAACCTCACTTTGCTTCTGTGCTTCTGTCAATAGATGAAATTCCCTTACTTTACTCTACACTTAAACGTGGCGGACGACTTAATTATCCTGTGCAAATTCTTTCAGTAGTAGACACACTGAATGAAATTTGAATAATACGCTTAAGAGACCTTGAGAAGACTCTTAATTCTGGGGTGAATGACGCACTATTTATGCGCGGAAATAAAAAGGCATCGAATCTGAATGGTATCTTCTTATCAATATTCAGGGTTTTCTTCTATTTTTTCCCCCTCCAACTCCTGCCTCTGCTAATATCTATTACATTTAAACAAGTTTTATTTTAAACAAATTTAATGATTACACTATAGAACAAGTATGCTAATACTGAATAGTATCTCTAACACTAGAGATTTTCTTAGGCTTGGCTAAGTTGACCAACAGCGTTTTGAACTCTATTTTGATCTCGTTCAAAATAAGTGTCGCGCTTATTTTAATAGAAAGAATACTGTAGATTTATTATTAATAAATATTATAAACATCTAACAACAATCCATAAAACTCTTTAATTATCAGTAATAACAATACAAGATTAGATTTATTACAAATTATACCACTCGATAAGTAAGCGGATTTGATATCTATAGTAATCTTTGGAATTAACTTAACAACATGGCATAAGTTGAGTGTTGACGGCATACCAGTTGAGTTAAATAATAATAAGGATGAATTGAACGGTACAAGAACTTCATTGAATCCTCCGACAAGAAGTATCATGGCCTCCCACGAAGATGTGTCTGGATCCTCTTCCTACAGAACACTGTCCTCTTAAATACTCCCCTAAAAATGGGGTTGGTGGTGGACACTGCCTTCAGGTGAGACGGCAGAACGTATTTGGGGTGACTGTGAAGCCCTTGCCTTTTGCAGATTATATATTCTTTGAAAGGGCGATTGACAAGTTCAAGAACTGATCCCAGTGACTCTGTAAATGGCTCGAAGTTCTTCTGGGATGAACTGGCCTAAGAGTTTTCATTCAAGCGTTTATATCAAACAGTCAGAGCTGCGTGAGCAAATATTAATAAATTGTCTCATCCAGTACTTATGGTCAAATATACAAACAGTGAAAGTTCTGAATGGGAGTACTGCTAAGTGGTGGGATAGGCGTGTGTAGGAAGACTCCAAAATGGGCCGTAGAAAGCAGCTATTTATTGGTGCGATAGCCGATACAAATATATATCTCGAGGAGAGTGACTTTCTCTGTTGTATTTGTATTATGTATGTGACAACAATCTCATATTGGAATATATAATTCTCCCGACAAGACCATCGTAACAGATTTACCTCGGAGATATTTTCACTACGGTAGGATAATATGTTAAAATAGCGATTGTAAAACAATTTGTTGTAAAACAGTTTTTTTGTTGTTTTTTTTTTTAATTAAATAAACTTTACTTAAGTTTATCTTAGTGTACAACCTTCAACAGAATGTAAATGGCTTAAATCATAAACGTACGAAGTTTAATTTTTTTTTAATATAGAATAATTGAAGATAAAATTCGTTTTATCTTCTTTAAAATTTGTATATTCCCCTTGTACTCATTAAATTCTATCTAATAAAGTTGATCTCGGAAGGTGAATTTCACCTGGATCTGTAAAAAAAATAATATTTTTCGTTGTACCAAGAGCCAAAAAATAGTTCCTTCCGATTTTTGGAAGATTAATTTAAAATAATATACCTTGTAAAAAAATTGAATCTGAATATCCCACCTTTTTTGAATTTAGCAGACGTTAACTTAAGATTTAAGATTTTTTTATTCGTAATTTTTTATTCAACCTATGAATTTTTCTATCATTCTCTCTCGAGATAGGGGGAGATCAATCCAGATAGAACTCATTATATATAATATGATATCCTGTTCAGCGTTTAAATAGCCTAGCTATCAATAAGGAATTAGAAGGATTTGAGATAAAGTTAAACAAAGATGTTAAATTTGCGCCATTTAAGTGTATTTTTTTTAATTTGTTGATTTCAACCAGTTTATATCAATCAAATCCCATGATAGATCACCTTTTTATATATTTACAAGAAAAGAGCCTAAGAAGTCCTCTAATTTACATTCTTACATTTTATTCTTAGTAAAATTTTTATACATTATAAAGATTGGATTTTTCATTTATTTTTTCCGCATTAATATAAAAAAAGGCCTAATGATTTTAAATTTTGGTATTTGATTATATATCTTATATCCATCGGCGGTTTTTAGCCACTAATGAACTCATTCAATTGTTTGCGGAAAAAATTTTTTAAAAAGAAACATATAAATAAAATACCGCATTTCAATTATTTATTTTATATACTGTAGATGGTAGAGACAAGCAAAATTTGAGAGACGTCACCTGCATTATTTTCTCTACGAAAGTTTGCCAAGAATATGACTTCGTGACTGATTCGTACCGTATAAATTATATTACTATAAGTAATCTTATATTTTGCTCAGATTTTCCGCAGTGAAATTTGGCTTATCCTGTTGGTCCCATCTCCAGAAATTTTGGGAAATTTCAAATATATATATATATATATAGTCCTCCCCTCCACTCCTTCCCGTCCCTCCTCTACCACTCAATATGGCCTCCCCTATAGTGTGACCTCGCAGCTCACCGCAGTCTATCCTACTGTCCCCAATCTCATACATCTCTACAATTATTTGTCATCAATTTTGTAAAAAGTGATTCATTCTAAAGACTTTTTTGAGTGAATTTTTTTATCTCAAATTTTTTTTTTAAATTTTCTATTTTTTTTTTTAAATTTGATTATATCTACTTAAAAAAAAATAGATTGTATTGGCACTGTATAAAGCGGGAGAAGCCGATAAGTGAGTGTTCTCCGGATGGTGTGGATGGAGCTAGCTGTCACTGACAGAGGAAGAACGAGACCCAAGGATGCCACTGTCTCNCCATGAATATATATATATATATATATATCCGTCTCTAATGAAACATGAGAAATCTGCAAAGCTCTTGAGCGACAGACTGTTAATTGTATACTACTGAGATAAGACCTGTTGTTGCAGAAGTACATGTATGATATGCTTGTAGGTGTAAAGATACGACAATTGCTGATGTGTACAACATGTCAGTGTGAGGAAGGGTGAGGGGGGGCAGGATCTAGTTCTAGAATACACAATATGGCGGATGTGCCGTGCGGCGAACCAAGGACTTGTGTTTTTCATAATTCCGCGCTGTACCCACCGTCACCATCAAGGGCGTGCGTAGCCGAGGAGAGGTTTAGCCAAGAGAGACAATTTGTGTCTTTCATCGGGTACCTGATTTGAGGTTCTCAAATCAGGTACTCGAACCAAACTGCAAAAATAACATGAACATTACTTTCAATTCCTCTTTCTCTCTTCCAATTGCTTCTTGTTTCATTTTGTTAAATTTACAAAAATATTCTGCTACGTTTCGATTCACCTAAAATATTCTCTTCAGTCTTCTTATATGTAACACATAAATTATGCTAGGTGTACTCTCAGTTTCAGTAATTAGAGCAATTAGTCAAATTATATGAAATATTAATTTTTAAAGTACACTACCACCTAGTTCCATCATCTCTGATTAGCAAAGTAATAAAGTTGAATATGTTATTTTTCACATTGCCTGACCAATAACTTAAAACACATAAGATGAGTATGATCTTTGCTCGAATTCTGATAACTATGTAATGGTATAAAGTTAATAAATAGTATTAGGAAGATATGAGCACTAAGTGTTTTCTTAAAATAAAATATCTCACTCCTTACACACACACACACACACATATGTGTACATATATATATATANTCTTTCACTATTGGCTGCTGCTTGGATATATTCCATACTTCTTGATTTGGAACTTTATCCTGTCATCTCGCTCCGAAAATTCCTCTTACTTACTAACCCTTGAAGCTGCTTGGCAATTCCATAGGTGCTCTTTTAAGTTTGACATCCATATAGTTGAATGAACATTACGTTCGAATTGGAAACCTTGATTATGGTGGACCTTGTTCTTCCATATGGCATATAGTTGGAGAAAATCAGCGTTTTATTTCTTCAATTGGCTCCCCTTCTTCGCCGCCGGCTGTGCCTACTATCCTTCCGAAGTATAGAAGGAATGAACCTTCTTGTTGAGGATTATTTTTATTTATTTTTGTCATTTCGGAGTCAATCTTGAGTCCTTTTGTATCTTGATATAAAATATAATTTCCTAAAATTTTTATTCTGTGACATTTTTAGAATAAACGCTGAGTGAAGTATATATTTTACGGACGTAACAAGGAAGGTTGAACGCCTTAGTGATCTACCCCTTTATACACATTACCCTTCCATTCTTAAATCTACTTAATTTCCGCAGCTCCTCCTTCAAAATGAGAACCTCCCTTAACGAGAGCTGACGGCAGGGTTGAGTGACAGACAGCCCTGAGGATGTAGGGCGATAGATCCGAAAGTGGCGGGCGCCGAAGGGCCTTGGAGCCCGCTGAAGGTTACTCTCTCCATGCGTGGAGCCTGACTACTTTCTACCCCAGCCTGATTATACAGGATTGGCTGAATGATGACCTTTTAAAAGGCAGTCTTCACCCCCTGCTATCGTCAGGAGTATTTTTTTTACACCTTTCCTTAAGCAATTCAAAGCAGCAGAAAATAAATAAGGGGGGACCAAAGAAGAAAAAAAAAGTATAATTATTTTAATTCTTACATTCTTTTCCATAAATGGAAAGTAAAACATTTGGAAAAACCTTTTTTAGTAGGTACCATAAAGAATAAATATAAAAAAAAAAAAAGTTTTGAATGCATTTGTTTTATCGACTTAAATTTTACTTTCCATGATAAAATATATAGTGAAGTAATAAAGTAATTGGGAGTGAATATATTTAAAATTGATTCCATAATATACCAACTGTCACTGTAAGAATATTAAATATAAAACTTTTACCCATAAATTAAATTTAGTTTAGCCAAGTAAAATTAATTTAGCAGCAGAATATTAAAAATTTACTGAGAAATGTTAATTAGTTTCTCTTATTGAAATATATTTTATAGCATATTTGTATCTAACTTGTTTCAAATAAATATTTGTATGCAACATCGAAGTAATAATTTTATTTATTTGGCACATTTTATTCATTCAGCAAATTGACGAGGATACTATCACGAGAGCTGAGTCATTTTAAAAGTTACTTTATTCGTTTAGCTAATTACACCGATTGTTTGTTTTTTATGACTTAGCTTTTAGTACTGAATATTCCGTGTTAAAAGGTCATAGCAATTAATATATAGAATATAATAAAAAATTTAACTGTCTGGGACAGTTAGATTTTTTATTCTATTCCCTCTCATTAATTGAATAAATATTTATGTTATAATGTATAATTTAACCTCATAGATAACACCTCATGAACTAGACAATTTTTTAGAAAATCACCATTTAAATAGCCACTTAATTAAGCTGTAGTGTGTGCTTCATGTATTTATATGGGCCAATCAGTGTGGATACGACCGTAAATTACTTCCATGTTTCTTACTACAAAATAATACAGATAATTGATTATTATCTGACTCAAATTAATTATACAAATCAAACGGCTTGATCATTTTTTTTTTTCATACTGGAAATGCCAATAAAAAGTTAAGTAAAACGAATATCAAACACATGTCTGAAATCCGAGAAGAAGAAAAACATCTGACAGGCAGAAGCTGCGTAAACTAAACCGAATTAATTCATGTACAATTAAAATATGTACTTAGATAAAAGTAAATTACTATATTTGGACACATTTTAAAAATCTGAGGGATCAACAAGTGTGAGAGATGGGAAATTACCTAAGGTTTCCTAAGTATATACTAAAACCAACTGTGGTAGACTTTTTTAAAATAAAAAATCATATTTTTACTAAAATGTAAAATTTTAAATAAATTATCAACTCCAATAAACGTTGTCTTAGTACTAATTATTATGAATATATTACCATTGTAAACTTTAGTCTTTCTATAAACCCCTGTTCTTATACTATTAGAGACAATATTTTTTTTTTTTTAACTGTTTCCAATGAAATGCTAAATAGATCATTTGATTTCTAATTATATAAAAAAATACCTAGTTCAGACTATTTATTTTAAACTTTGCGAATCTAGAGCACGTGCAGACAAATAGATAGATTATATATATACATATATATGGGATGTNGAAGGGGGAGAATCAACAGAAAACATTTTCTACAATTAATACAACGAATTCTTATCTCTAAATCTCAAAAAAATACTTTAACACATGTAATTTCAGCCAATAACGATTAAGACTAACATTCTGCTTACCGAATATATATATATATATAAATGTGCATGTGAGTACATATGAATGGTTAATATATTCATAATATAAAGTATGGGGCTATAGATATATGCTTGACAAATAATCTTGAAAGATTTGCTATCGAGAATGCTTTTAAGAAAACTCATATTAAGAATAAGGGAAATATTTAATAATTTATTCGAAGGGTTGAGCAGCTCTCTTCATCGATCAACAATCGGAAGCTTTTCCCTTTCTTACATTGCCTTCTCAAGCTTTATAGATCAATAAATATAAGTAAATGTATTAATTAAACAAATCTTTATTTACAAAGTCTGCTTAGTTGAGTAGTCATTTACGTTAGAATTTTATTATTGAATCGAATTAAGCTATTTAGCGCGACATAAATCAGATGGCTATCTACAGCCATAATTAAGCTTCAGTCATAAAAAGTTCATGAGCGTAGAGTCTATGCTCTTTTGAATGTGTAATTAAAGTTAATAGTGTCTCTTATTTTCTAAGTAAAACCTTAGAAAGAATTTAAAACACTGTAAGTTAATTTATACTGTTAAATTCATAAAGCCTTTTATGGTCTCTGTTACGCTAGAAAAGTAACAAAGTAACAGATATTAAATACTAGTTGTTGTGTAATACGCTATACTAATATACATACTTTCTTATTTACAGGTTAGTGAAAGAAAGAGTTTAACGCTGTAAATGGTAGAGGTAATTATTTACTATTTCGTAGTCACTGTGTGCTTGTTCACCTGCGGTGTGTGTGTGTTTAAATTATTTTTAGACTAACAAAAATAAGTCAATATTACACAGTACATCCCCATATGGATAATTAGTAATGCATGTATAATAGTTAACAAAAATTCTGAAAATTATGAATTTAAAAAAGTATATATATCAAACTAAAAAAAACATTTCTCTTCTGCAAAGTTAGTCCGATTAGTACATATATAAACCAAGG
>KZ807802.1:218565-230434 GCA_000696205.2 Oncopeltus fasciatus
ATATATTTTTTTTTAATTTCGTACTAAACATTTAAACTTTTCAAAAAAATTTTACTCATTAACTTGAAGATTGGAGTAATACAAAAAATTGAAGCAAAATTTTTGTTACTACTGAACAAAAAAAAACAAGTTTAAACCATGGCAATATTTTTTAACAATTAGAGAATTAGTATGATTGTTCCTTTTAATTGACATCAATTTATACTATCTTGGCGCCAAATCCTATTAACACAGGTTTTCTATTATATATTTTACTAGTGATTTAGGAAGCAGTTGGAAATGAATTATAGCCTGTTTTAATTGGTAAAAAAGACAATAATATCCATGGCCAATATTTCAAGGTGAAGGGGGAGAATCAACAGAAAACATTTTCTACAATTAATACAACGAATTCTTATCTCTAAATCTCAAAAAAATACTTTAACACATGTAATTTCAGCCAATAACGATTAAGACTAACATTCTGCTTACCGAATATATATATATATATAAATTGAAGAGGGCCTCCTTCTAGTTACATTCCTAGCAATTTGTCGTAATAAGTATTCTAAATATAAATTTTTCATTACTTAAATAATAAAGAAATTACGATTTAAATTCAAATAAATTAATTTAAATTTGTATTTACCTTTTTAACCCGCTGCCTCCCCTTGGAAGATGAGGCCATTAAAGAACTCATTCTACACTTTTCGAATTTATTTACATATTTCTTCAATATTATTGAATATATTGACTGTTTTAAATAAAAGTATGAAATTGGGGCTTAAGGGAAAGATGTACGCTTTACGAACGATGGAATAGGGTATAGTAATATCTGTTCCGAAGAGCATGCATGAGATGGAGGTTAAAAACAGATTGTTTGAAGTGGAAGAAAATAAGAGGTTTCCGAGTGAGATGACGACCTTGAGGATACGCCCTGGTCTCCTGCCAGTGAAAGGGACTTTCTCCAGTACCAGTCTCCGCCTCCTTCGTAAACTGCCTTCTGCTGGAACACATTCAGCAGGAGTCTTCCTAACCTCTCTGCAGATGAGGCAAAGGATTAGGGCGACAAAGGACTCGTCTGTACACACACACCCTGCCCGCAAACTTTCCAATCATGGGGACTCATCTCTTTGGCAGGCGTTTTGGGGCAGAGCTAAAGTTATAAAAGTAATATACTCGCTGTAATTAGTATTACGAATGAGTTTATGGCATGACTAATGTCTAATGGTAGCCACCACATGGTAGAATGTTGACTACTCATCAAGACAGCAACATCTGCACTCCTCTTCTATTGTTCTCCGCTAGGTCTCTCTGGGTCTTCCAAGTCCTTTCCATTATACTGCTCCTCCTGCCTTAACGATCCCAATCCACTTCCGTTTTCGTCTTTCGATCTCTTTCACTATTGGCTGCTGCTTGGATATATTCCATACTTCTTGATTTGGAACTTTATCCTGTCATCTCGCTCCGAAAATTCCTCTTACTTACTAACCCTTGAAGCTGCTTGGCAATTCCATAGGTGCTCTTTTAAGTTTGACATCCATATAGTTGAATGAACATTACGTTCGAATTGGAAACCTTGATTATGGTGGACCTTGTTCTTCCATATGGCATATAGTTGGAGAAAATCAGCGTTTTATTTCTTCAATTGGCTCCCCTTCTTCGCCGCCGGCTGTGCCTACTATCCTTCCGAAGTATAGAAGGAATGAACCTTCTTGTTGAGGATTATTTTTATTTATTTTTGTCATTTCGGAGTCAATCTTGAGTCCTTTTGTATCTTGATATAAAATATAATTTCCTAAAATTTTTATTCTGTGACATTTTTAGAATAAACGCTGAGTGAAGTATATATTTTACGGACGTAACAAGGAAGGTTGAACGCCTTAGTGATCTACCCCTTTATACACATTACCCTTCCATTCTTAAATCTACTTAATTTCCGCAGCTCCTCCTTCAAAATGAGAACCTCCCTTAACGAGAGCTGACGGCAGGGTTGAGTGACAGACAGCCCTGAGGATGTAGGGCGATAGATCCGAAAGTGGCGGGCGCCGAAGGGCCTTGGAGCCCGCTGAAGGTTACTCTCTCCATGCGTGGAGCCTGACTACTTTCTACCCCAGCCTGATTATACAGGATTGGCTGAATGATGACCTTTTAAAAGGCAGTCTTCACCCCCTGCTATCGTCAGGAGTATTTTTTTTACACCTTTCCTTAAGCAATTCAAAGCAGCAGAAAATAAATAAGGGGGGACCAAAGAAGAAAAAAAAAGTATAATTATTTTAATTCTTACATTCTTTTCCATAAATGGAAAGTAAAACATTTGGAAAAACCTTTTTTAGTAGGTACCATAAAGAAAGAAATCTAAGGACTGCTTTTAAATATGGAATTTTGTTCAAAACCTGCTGGTGTTTAACATCAATTATATTATACAATTGTTAGCAGGTAATGCAGTAAAATTATTAAAATAAAAATTTATTAAAAATGTATTTTATNATTATTAAAAAAATTTACTCACAGATTTCTCACAGGGAAATTCAAATTATTTTGCGTTATAATTTTGAACTTAGAAAAAATATATAAATATGATCCGCTCAAAATTTTACTTGCGTACGTACTTGCGTCTGTTGACTGTCTCTAGTTCCTACACTATTTTTAAAATAAATAAACGAAATTACATTTTTAACATTATATATTTTTTTGTGGTATTTGATCACACGTAAATTTTAACAATTTTTAACCTTTTACCGTTTCTTCTTCCGGGTTGGACCGTGTCAAATTGTTGTTATTTGCCGAGCTTTCGCACAACATGTGATGGCTTCTTCAGAGCTGAAAAGAGAATGAGAGTAGTAAAAGAGAGATTTTTTATATATATTATAAAAAATCTCTCTTTTACAACTCAAAAAATCTCTCTTTTACAATTTTTAACCTTTTTTTTTTTTTAATGGATAAGTTCATTATTTGGTTCATTAGTTATTTAATTCATAATAAATATTTTGAAAATATAGTGTTTTAAGTTCCCTATTTACATTAAGAAATTGCTAATAAGTAGTAGAAGATATTTCAGAAAACTTATTTAAAATTTATTTTTTTGAAAGTCGATATTTATGAATGTAACTGCGAAGGTAAAGTATCTCACCCTCTAATTTCAGTCTATAGTCTATATTAAATAATATTTTACTCCATTGTCCCTGATTGTAAGATCCAATATGTCATTTATATTATTTCCAAAGCGGGAGATTTTTATATTATAAAGTGAACACTTACTTTATATATTATACTATATATATGTGATTGTGATTACATTCCAATTTTGAATATACAGAAGAATGGCAACTCAGAATTGCAATGCCAAAAACAGTGAACTACGGACCCCCAGTTATTCGTCAAAAGTGGGGAGAGCAAAGCATTGATTTCCCAAATTCAGCACGAGATTTATTCAATTCCTTAGAAGAAATTTGAGATTACCGCAATATTTCAGCGTGACCCAGATGACTTGCCGAAGTTTTTTCTACAATAGATATTGAAAGTCACCATTCACAACAAAGCATAAGATACGCTGTTTTAAGAGTAAAGACCCTCCCCCTTCCACCCCAATGTCCGCTTTGATATTCATCAAAACGCAATTAAATTATTGTGCCGAATTTATTTGATGTCTCTCCAAACGATTCTTTGATTATTTCCGAACCATTTAGAGGATCATGCACTGTCAACTCCAATTATAGCTGCACCATAACTTTAAATCTGTCCCAGCAATCTCTAGATAGTCAGCTGATGACTGATGAATTTTTCTAACTCTCCAAGTTATTGAAGGTAATAACTTCAAAACACTTGTATAACCAAAAAATGGCATTCCCAATAACTTTGCTTTCATAGATTCAAAATGGTTTACTCGAAATCCCAGACATAAGTCTATGACATATGTTCAGATCTTCAAATAGGAGACTTTCTAATTAAACGGTAAAAGTGAAAAGAATTCATGGAAACAACTTTTGTCTTAAAATTTACTTTATGAAAAACTTCATAAATTTTATATTAAAATTAATTGTATTATTTTGAATATTTGAGTCAATCCTTTCAGACGCCATATTTTTGAAATCATTCTAATAGCATTAAAAATTTGAAAAACAAGATGCGTCATTGTAGATAAGAATTATTTACTGAGTACTTCTCAACCGTGTGTGCCTACAAAGAACGTTCGTGTAGAGATAAAATAGTTAAATATTATTTAGAACACTCAGAGATTGCTGTTTTTTTATAAACCAGGACAATAATCCTTAGTGATATGAAGGAGTCAAAAATATTTATGTATTAGTGTTTATTCAAGATACAAAAAGGATTCATTACTAATCACACTCTACAAAAACATATTCAATTGATAACCTGTAATTTTTATTAAGAAGTACAACAGATCAATAAATGCTTAATTAGAATTTATAACCAGCAAACTCGGTTAAAAATATCACAGCACCGTCCTTATTTTTTATTTTTAACTAATATTGTTAGTAGTTACTTTAATTAGTAGTTAATAAATGTAGCAGATCCATACATTTTTATATACAATAGAAATTGCTATCCAGTATTTGTATAAGTATTTACTTTAACTTAAATCTTACATTAGGAAGCTAGAAATAAGGTCTGTTAAACATTTCGTTTTTGTATGTGAGTATGTATTATTTATTTATCAATTTTTAGTGCAAGAAAACAGAATAAAAATCTAACTGTCCCAGCCAGGACAGCCTGTCCCTTGCACTAAAAATTGTTAAAATTTACGTGGGATAAAATACCAGAAAAAAAAATATTTATAAAATTTACTTATTTATTTGTCTTTATATGCTGTACTGCAAGAAATTCTTGTAATAAAGTAATTAAATTCGGCATTTAAGGTTATTTTTGGAAAACGTTAGTTGAGTTATTTATTTGTTGAAATCGCTTGAATAAGAGAGCTTCAATCAAGACTAATTTGAAAAATCTGCGCAATATTTTTGTTACTTTTAGAGATAGAAAAGAGTATTCAATATAATATGTGTAAAATGTATTTTTTTTTATATTTATATTTTATAACATGTTTGAGTTAAACGCCTATTTAAAAATATATTTTCTAATTGTAACAACGATGAAGCCTCTTGTTTCTTACCAGTCCCTCCAGCCTTATTAATCTTAGCCTTTTTTTACCAACCCTTATGTCCATTTGCAATGAAACTTGGAAAATCAGCTTAGTTATTACAGCTTCTATATCATCGTATACTTGTTCTGTTATGGAGTTATAACTAAAGTCTTCTGAGCAGACAAACAATTTCTCTTATTTTTTTTTTTTAAACATAAAATAAAAATGTAAAAGCTCGTTAAGACATTATGCTCTGAGGTCTCTTTTCTTTGTGATAGTTGTCAACTGATAAGTTCTGTGGGAAAAAAAAAAAACATACATCCTGGTGCAGAAATAAAGTTTTCTTCATAGTTCAGAGAGGACAATAAAATTCCATAAAAATATATTTTCAATCAACCAAATTACTTTAGAAGTAAAATTAAAAATTAACAATGCTACTTGCAAAACATTTCTAATCTTTGACGGCTTTTTTATTTATTATGATTAAAATATTAAATTATAATAATGCCATTGAAATGTGATAAAATCAAACAATTGGTTAGAATTGACTTTTTCCTAACCAATTAATTACATGAGAAAGAATTTAACTCATTTTATTCCGCATGTAGATTTCATCTTATATTTAAATTCAAAAATTTTGGCGTACGACAAATTAATGATCCTAATCTTATTCAGTAGGAATTTCTGAAAGACAAATACTGAGTCTTATCTTTAAATGTATTTAAAAGTTTTATAAAGCATGAGTATCACTGAATTTTAATATTTCTCTTAACGTAAAACCAATAAATAATTTGGGGATAGTTGGTTGACCGTCGAACTTCATGGGATCGGTCGGGTGTTCGGTCATGTAATTTGAAGAAACAAATACCAATTTGAAAACCACAAGTTTGTATTACTAATGTTTTGATCTAAATTTCAGGCCTTCTTCAGGCCAATGAGGGTAATGCAGGGAAAGAGTCTCCTGCTCTAGAATATCAATACCATGGACTGCTGGCCTGAAATTTAGGCTGAAACGTTTTCAATAACAAAAACATATTTCTTTACAAATTATTCTTAATTCGTTCAAAGTCCAAGACCGAAATCTCGACCAATTCCTCTCCATATATATTTATTTAATTATTTATTTTAACCCTCTTACATACTGTGGTAGAATGTCTTTAATGCTTCCACCTCCTAACTTGCTTCCATTTCAGTAGATCTCGTTTTCTTCATCAGTGTCTTCTGATTCTCAGAAATCTGATGTCAAATATATTTGGATATTTGGAATCTGATGTCAAATATATTTGGAATCTGGTGTCAAATACATTTGGAATCTGACGTCAAATATCTATATCGTCTTTCACTTTCCATTCCTTGAACTCTTAATTTCTGCTGAAATAAGTTCGATGGAGTTGTAATGGCGATGATGCAGAAGGAGCCGAATGAAAGTATACCCATTTCCTTCAGCCCTTTCTTCCATGCCATAAGTTGTAGTCCTTTCAAATGGTTTCGTTAGGGAAAATAAATCAATTCGACTCTTTTTACACACCAATGATTTTTTTTTTCGCTTGAGTTTATGAATACTACAAACATCTGTTGGTTGTTCTGTTGATAGGCGGAATAGCAAGATTCCGCCGCATTTTCTGACACAAACTTGTTCCGCCAATTAACACTTTTTAGTGTATAAATATTTTTGATTTGCAATAATTTCGGTGAGGAATCCTCCTGACCCCTCTCCTGAAAGAATTTTGCGGACGGGGGATAAGTAAATCAGCTACTTCACAGATCGATGGCAATTTTCCCCGTCTACGTATCGATATATCAACCCATCTGTTTTGCAAATGCCTCTAAAATGCATAAGATCCTTCAATTTTGGTTATATTATCCTCTTAATTTAAAGTTAAGTTATATTCGAACTGTATTTCCTCATCAAGAAAATATTTTTCATTCTCCAGCTAATGGTGGGACTTTTTCCTTTCCAAACCAATCATAAAGGGCGTTATACATTATAATGATTAAGGTTTTAGTCAATTGTTTAATATTTAATCAACTATTTGTAAACTATTATGAAAACTTCGATCCGTTAATTTCTTCATGATAATATTTATTATTCATCTTGGATCCAAAAAGCCATTCACAGCACGGAATAAACCCATCTTTGGAACCTGATGCAGAAAATCTTTGTCGCCTTCCTCTACTTCTGAAGACTGGAACTGATTGAATCACCAGATTGTTTCAGTATTCATCATTTAATCATATAATACCCCCTTATTTTATGTTTTAGTGATATGGACTCACTATTTTTATATGTTTTCAATGAGATATAATCTGACTGGACTGATAGCTCCTTGATCGCCTGCCCTCTGATAGCCTGAGATAACGAAAACGGTAAGATATCTCTGAGAAAATAACGAATTCACAGTGGAGTATACCGTAGCAGTTAAGAAATGCGTTTAATCACTGCGTTATGTGGTATTCACTGGGATCTCGATAACTTTCAAGTATTTGGGAATTTTTGAAGTATTATTATTATTTTATAAGTGTTAACCTCCCTTTCAACCACTTAGGATCATGGAAGGAGGGGCTATCTTCAGGTGCTCATATCATTCTAAACATCCATGGCGTAGGACAAGCTTTTATTTACAGTTAAAATAAAAGGACGGGATTTGAACCCGCAGTATCAGGATTGCGATACCTTGAGTGTATCCTTAAGTATTTTTTTTTTAGGTACTTTATAGAGGTACGCTTTCCTCTGACTGATTCGGAAGTTCTATGCCGCTTTCTATGCCGTCCCACCCTCCAAAGGGCAGAAAAGACAATCCTTTGATCCCTATATAAAGTAATACTAAGGTTTCACGTGGAGATCGAACCCGTGACCTCGGCTCTGTTAGACAACCACTAAGCAGCGAAGCACGGGAAGCCATCTCAAGCAGAGAGCCTGTTATATTTATATGTATCTCTGCTTACCAAGGACTATTTGTCATTTCTTTCTTCTACCATTATTAATTTTTTATTATTATTAACTGCCCAGTNAATTATAAAAATAAAAAAATAAAATAAAATAAATAAATAATAAAAATAAAATAATATGCTAAAAGACACAATTCAACAAAATATTTCTACCAAGGATGATATTTAGATATATATAATTTTTAGTGTTGGCGGGTCTCCCATATTTTTAGACTTTCAATTAAAAAAAGTTAAATTTATTAATTTTTCCTTGAAATTAGATAAAAGAATAGGGGATATTTAGAGGAAATTAAAAATACATAATATTGATATTCTTAAAGACTAGGGATGTAGGTTACGTGAGGACCAGACCTGTACGGGAAAGTAGCAATTGAAGGATGCAGATATATCCTTCGTCTTGGGATGAGAAGTTTGCTAACTGAGAAACCCGGATTGTCGTGGCCTTTGTAGAGCCAGTAACAGCGAAGTGATAAGTAACAGTGATAAACAAGTTATCTTGAGACCTCTTTGTAAATAGGCATTTTTGATTAATTTATCAGCTGTAAGTAATTTTATATTTCTATTTATTTATGCATTAGCTATAGTAGTAACAGTAGGTTATGTTGTAATTAGTAGGTGTAATTATTTATGATAATAAAACTTTAATTTATCTCGTTGTTGTTAATTATTAGTGATCCGTAGCCCGAAATAATTATTTCATTCAACAAATTATAATAATACATATTTAAGCAATAATCATTGGCTCCTCCAATATAGGATTCGTAAAGAAATGAAATTTTTCAAAAGCTGCGGCTTCGTACCAACGTGAATAGCTTGATTTCCCAACGGGAAATCTGCTAATAAAAATCTGTCCGATGCCATGGGATTTTATAGTAGAGTGGTAACTTATAGATAGCCTCTTCAACAAGACCTTGGTGGTTGCAATTCAGAGAAAATAACAGATACATATTATTAGCTTCTTATTTAATATCCTAAATTAATAAATATTTTAAATTATTGAAACCTTATTAAATATTTGAGATACTTGAATAGAATCTCATCAACTGCAGCCCTCGTGTGATTCTCAAGAAGATTGGCATTCTTTGATGATCAGGAAGATAAAGTTAGATATGATTTATTCATTACAATTTTTATCTGCATATTTATATATCTTATTCGTCTTTCTTGTAATAGAAGGTATAAGATAGAATTAGGGAACTAAAATCTCCTCATTAAGTACCTTTATATTTTATTATTTAGTTATTTTTAGTTATTAATCTTTCTTCCCCCAAGAAGAGCATTTATCTATAAATTCAGAATCGTCCAAAACATCCCCACCAACTGAAAAAACTATTAATATTTCTTCGCCAAATCACTGAAATATCTTGTTCTCTGAAACAGTTTATATTAAATATATATAATTTGGACGTTAATTCGTAAAATAAATAATTAAATATATTAGACGATTATATACTAGGGAATAGAATAAAAAATCGAACTGTCCCAGCCAGGGCAGTTTGATTTTTTATTCTATTCCCTAGCATTTAATCGTTTAAAATTTACGTGGAATAATATACCACAGTAAAAACATAAAAAAATAATCTAAAAGGTTATTTCCACCACCAATAAATATATAGAACTATCATACCTTCTATTATCCGTCTTCATTGGTTTCTGCAAACCATCTTCTGTCGTGCTCGCCAACAGAAGATGGTTTGCAGAAACCAATGAAAACGGACAATAGAAGGTATGATAGGACATAAAAAAATATTTATTAAATATATTAGACAATAAAAAAAATATTTNATATTTACAATAAAAAAAATATTTTAACTAAAAAATAAAATTACAAATAAATTATAAATATGACCCAAGTAACCAATTTTGGAAAAATTTGATAATTTTGTGATATCTGACAGTATGAAGAAAAATCAGTATTTCTTGGTATCTTTTTTAGCAAATTCCAAAGAAATCAAGTTGTTGAGTTTGTTCTCATGAAATAAACTTGTTTTCGATATTTTCTCCGATTCTACTTACTTGACCCTAAAAAAAAAATTATAATTATTAAAATATGTGACAGTGTGTGTTCCTCTCAACAGTCTACAGACCACATTTTTCAGTTTTCCCAATGTAGTGTATATACCGTTAGAAGTGGGAATATATGCAACGTAAATATATGTTTTACTTGTACCATATCATATATTTGAATTTAAAGGTTTGTACGCCTTAATTAGTGGTTTTCTGTGAGAAATTTGGCATACCATTTTAAATATAGAATGAAAGGTGAATTCGTTGTTGAGAGAAATCAGACAAATATGAGTGGGGGATTACCTTAAATGCCGAACGAGTAAAAAAAACGTCTTCGCTGCAGCAGGCGTAATATTTAGTCTAGTGCAATGAAACTACACAGATTTTGCAATTAGTTTTCGCAGCTCCTGCGAGACTATTATTTTATTTATTTATTTAATGTTTTTATCTTTTTAATATCGCCTAATGTTACGAAACATTGTGAATGTAAGTATGTAACAGCATTATTTGTGACATGATATATAAAAGGTCATAATGAGGTGGAAGTAGTTCCTCTTCCTAATGTATTGCATTATTTATTTATGTAGATAATTAGGTAACAGCAATAGTTATTTAGTTATATATTAGTCAAGTGATAACTTTCTTATATATATATTTTTTTTGTTTTCAGGTACGTTTGTATATTTTTGCCAACATGAATTCCCGCAGACATGAGGTTTGGATAATAATTTAAGAGTCAAAATTAATAAACTGATAATAACACTAAGGTTAAATAACTCTTAATATCTACTTTTAAGGAAATATTTGTGCAATTTAATTACAATTTATCATCAGGTAGAAGAAAATCCAATTATTTTTAAAATGGTCTCGTGTTTTTTGTTATTAGACGTGGGATTAACATGGAATCCAGTATGTGTATGTGAGTAGGCTCCAGTGGCTCCAGCAATGTGCATTTTATCATAACTTCCGCGCTTAGCATTTAAACTAACTTTTCTATAAACCAAAAATATTTATTTATTAGGAGTGGGAGGTTAACAGAAATGTCAAAATCATGCTGTAAGTTACTGAAATTTGTATCTTTACTTGTAAAATATATTTTGTATGTGTTTCATTAACATACCAGATACAAGTATATATGTCAGATTTTTTAAGTTTTAGCACATTTGCCGTAAAAAAATCTTTTCCGATGTTACTTAGAAAAAGGTAAAATGTTTGTCTCACCCTTCCTTCACTAAGGATGGATTTTATGAAGAGTAAATGACGGAATTTAATTTAAAAGCCGTAAAGAAAAATGAGTGTAAAATATGTTCCTACAAAAGCTAGCTCTAGACTGGCCGGGAGAGAAGGTGTAGAGGGAGAAGTCCTCACCCATGATAGAGATACATTTGTTAATTTCTTCATTAACAAGCGTTTTTAGTAAAACTGTTAAAGCACATTAACTATAGAAAATTATATTTTTCACTTATTGAGCTCTATAAACTTTTTCGTAACTCAAATAGCAACCGAGATATAACAATTATCAATTTTGGTCTCCTTCTACAGCTCTTCACCTCTACCTCACCCTAATTCGATTCCAATAAAAAATTATTAATTTTATAAGGGTTTAAAATGAAAAGACTAATTACCAAATGTGTTTTCTCTATTTTAAAATTAGAGGGCCCATCCGACGCTCAAAATTATATTCTTATATATCTTTCATAATATTAGTTTTTTTTTAAATGTTTTAATGTTATATAATTACATTTTACACCTATTTTTTTCTATACATTTCTTTCAGAGCTCAAATAAAAATAAATTTGAGATTTTAAATTTTAAATATGGGATGAGAAGTTT
>KZ807802.1:239328-263042 GCA_000696205.2 Oncopeltus fasciatus
CATATATTATAATAAGTTGTTTATTTATTTATTTATAAAAGAGTTTTTAGCTTCTGAAGTGGGATTTACTTATACTATAAGTCTTTTTTTTCTGTCCCTGATGACAAGATATCAATATTGCTATTGATATACTATAGCTTTGACCAAAAGTTTTTTTCTATCCTTTTCACCTTATAAACCTTTCTCTCCTTTGGAAAAGAGTATACGTATGTTAGGTATACTTCGTGACTCAGGACCAAAATGTTTATGAGATTTACAGAAGAGACAAATGGACGTCTTAGGATTTGATTCTGTTAGTTATAAGCAGAGCCTCCTTGCTTTACTATTAAGAGTAAAACAAAAATGAATAAGCCATTCGCTTATGTGTATCGACTCTTTTGTCTTTCTCTCTCACCCTGCAGTCAAGTTTACCGTGAATTTTTTTTTTCTCTCCCACACTTTTAAGAACAAATTAGTAATTTCCCGTTTCTCTCTTTCTTAATGACATATATGTGAAATCTGCTTGGTTTTCATTGCTCCTGTGTGTCACATTTATTTTATTTTTTTAATGAATCTTCCCATGGAATGTTTAATCAGCTCTTACCATACGTCACCGATCAGTCCGATCATAAAATGTGATGATGATTATGTTACAGCACAGCTGTTGTTTATTACTTTCCTTCGCTTGGTTGTGTCTGATGTGACTTCAATAATTGAAAAGTCATGACAGAATGGGATAAAGTTACTTCAACAATATCACCTTTCATACAAGAATACCCACAAATACATTTTTAAACAATACTTAGATATATACGAATTAAGATATTGATTTTTTTTTTTTAAGTTATACATAAAATCAATACTTCACAACTCACTAAAAATAAGGGGGGAAAAAAGAATAGAATGAAAAAAAATGGCAGAGTCTGCTTCCTCTTTTCGATTCTACGCGGTCATTAAGAACTGCCTTTCGACGAAAGCGAAAGTTTGTGGGGTGAGGGGAGGGCGACGACCCCAAACGTAACCGAGGAAAGTGCTTTTCCGTGGACTGATGGCGCCGAGAAGAAACCGCCTCCTGGCTGATGTTCTTCGGAACGGTAGTTCTCTTCAAGACACGGATATAGGAATCGCCGCCCATCCTGGGAAGTAGATGTCGATTCTTCGCCGCTTCTTCGCCGCTTTGGTATCCCATCCCTCGTAAAAGCGTTTACGTCGACTGATAGAACCGGGAAATGACCGCTTAGGCACTGCCTCTCCAAAACGCTGTTAGCGATGTCATTGGTGAAAAGTAAATATCGATTCTTTAAACCGACGATTCGATTCCTGTTGGGCGTTTCCGTGGACTGTCGGCACCGGGAAATGACCACTTAAGTTGCCTCGTGGAAGACGCTCTTGGACTTCTCCAAAACACTGTTATCGATGTCATTGGCGAAAAGCAAATATCGATTCTTTAATTCGACGGTTCGATTCCAGTTGGGCGTTTCCTTGGACTGATGGCACCGGGAAATGACCGCTTAGGCACTGCCTCTAGGATAACGCTCTTGGGACTTCTCCAAAACACTGTTAGCGTTGTCATTGGTGAAAAGTTAATATCGATTCTTTAAACCGACGATTTGATTCCTGTTGGACGTTTCCGTGGACTGACGGCACCGGGAAATGACCACTTAAGTTGCCTCATGGATGAGGGAACTCTTCAAAACAGTGTTACCCAAGTCATTGGTTAAAAGTAAATATCGATTCTTTAAACAGACGATTCGATTCCTGTTGGGCGTTTCCGTGGACTGACGGCACCGGGAAATGACCACTTAAGTTGCCTCATGGATGAGGGAACTCTTCAAAACAGTGCTACCGATGTCATTGGTGAAAATGACCGCTAAGTTTTCACCCTAAACTTTTCGAATTCGGTCAGTCTTTGCCAAGCAAGTATTGTATTGTCTTTAAAATCGACAGAAATTAAATATTGATTATTTTCCATCAATCCTTTCAAACTTATTGTTCTATATAATCTATGGGTAACTTAATTAACGGGGTCAAGTAATTTACCCTTATAAAAACCATCCCATATGCTTTCCTAAGGACGTTTACTTATTTTCTCACTTCAAAAGAGAATTTAAAGACAAAAACATTTTATTCTTAAATTTTAACTAAGTTTTAAGAAATTCGAGTCTAAGGAGTGTTAAAAGGCCACAAATCACTAAAATGTTAGGTGGAGCTGATGAATATGAACTTGTTATGCTCCGAAACGTCCAGGACACAAACCTTAATACTTGAATAAATGAATATCATTGGGACTGATAAATGGTTCACTAAATATGTGGCTTCAGGTTCACTAAATATTTATACCTCATTATATTTATTTGATACTTAAGTCAACCTTTTTATTTTTTCTTAAACTAAAAACTTAAATGTGAAATTAAAGAAAATTTACAGCTCTTGGTCTAATTGAAAATTATATATAAAAGAATGTTACAAAGCTAAGAAAGAAAAAAAATTACGTTCAATTCTAGGCATACATTTGGGAATTTTCCCGATGTTTTAAAGCCTATTACACTATTGTCAATTCAAATATGCAGTTATCGTTCAACAGTGGGAAAAAAAAAAAAATTTTTTCTTGGTTTTTATATAATGGAGAGCCCATTTTTTTTTTTTAAATAACTTTTATCTTCCAATTTAACCACTTAGGAGGAGGGAGGGGCTATCTACAGTTCTCCATCCTATTCTAAACATCCATGACTCAGGATAAGCTTTTATTTATCGATAAAAGCTTGCCCATTCCCCAGCGCAAGGATTGAAAGACCCGAACGGATCCCTTGAGCTAACCTGGCGCCCCCAATTTAGTTTTAAAATGAAAAATTCGACAACCCAAACACACTAATTATAGCAAAATAGTTTTTTTTAATATATATTTAAAAAGCTGTTTTACATGAACTCATTATAAAATATATTACTTCATCTACTTTTCTTATTTAGAAAATTAATAAAAAAATATTACATCGATATGAATTTCATATATTATAATAAGTTGTGGTGTAAAAGATGGAGATACGATAGAAGTAATAGGGAAAAAATTTAGTTTTTAATTTTCTATAAACATACATAAAATACCACGCTCTAGAGAGTCAGCCCTCCGAGACTCGGAAGATTCAATTAGGAAATTAATAGAATTACTAAAAGAAACACACTTATATTCCAAAATATAATATTTATAATCATTTATTTTTATTTTATTTTTTATATTTGCATAATAATTTAATTTAACGACTAATAATATAACACTTTTCTCTTTTTTACTTGAAATATATTAAATTATTGATTCGATTATGTATGTATGTGTGTGTATGTCTATGTATATATATAAACATACTAGGGCTAAATATGCTCATGTCCATTTTCTCCCAACATGTGTTTAGATACAGATATATAATGTAAACTACATTAGATGGTGNATTTTTCCGCGACCCTCTGTAGACGGCGTACTCCGTGAATTGCAGGGGATCACGATAAGAAGAGTGCCTCGGCCACATAGGTCCCACGGTAACTCACGCTTGAGCGAGGAGAGCTTCAAGCGGACGTTGTAACTCAATCACACTACTCACTCCTCAGAGGGGTGTGTCGAAAGTAAGGGATGTCACATTCTCACTGCAAGAGATTGGTTTCCTCCCTCTGCGAAATCTCAATATTTGGAGAATATGTATTAATAGTTTTTTTGTTTTAAAGACTGTTACACAGGAGCTGCGTAATCCAAGCTTATTTCTTTGCATGAATAAGAATAGATAACGAAATTTAATTTACAAGTCGGATAGAGCAGTCAGGGTAAACGATATACCCAGCCAAAGCTAACTAAACACAAAACTAAACACAAACTACTGCTTAACAAATTAAACACTCGATGGAGAAAAAGTGTTTGAGAAGCCCTCATCCACATGAGTTACAATCATAGATTTCTTTCTTATGAAGCGCTTTCTGCCTACATGCTACAAAACATAAACATTAATAAATTACATTGTACACTTATTATATTTTAGAAACATTTTTTTAACTTAAATAACTACGAAGATATTAAGATTATAATTTTTGATCTCTTTCTAAACCGCCCCTTTTCCTTATTCAATTTTAAAACTAAAATACACCAAGAGTTTGTATAGAAAATCCTAAGTACTGAAATTGGTTTCTATATCAGCTGAATGCTGGAAATTACAATTTTAAGTATATAACCTAATAAACGGGTTTTTATTTTTTTAATTCAATAAAACCTAAATGTTAAAAATTATACATGTTATATTGTTACATTTTACACCAATTTTGTTTTATATATATATATCCACTCACCCTAGAATGTGCCCTAATATATATAATAATATATATATATTCTAAGGGAATCTAGTTCCTTCGTTTCTCCTATACGAAACTGTGGACAAATCAGACAGATGTTATTACGCTAAATAAACACAATAAACTTTTACTTTAAGTTTAAAAACTAAATAAATTTTTAACTCTTTAAATATTAGATATACGTTAAGAAGGATACAATAATGTTTCCTCTTCAAAAGTCGTTTTACATTCCATCTGACACTTTGTACATTGACATGTTTGTTTAAAATATGAATTGTCTTTTTCCTCTGATATTCACTAAAAAAAAACCATTATTCTACTCTTTAAAAAAAAAAAAAACATCATGTCTTCACCAAAACCATAAGAAATACTAAAAGTGACAGGATATCATCAATACTTCCACTTAATTTTAGCGAATTTCAAAGAATGCAGCTATTGAAGTTCTAATAAGTATATAGAAAAACTATAGAAAGTTACTATACTTTAGAAATAATCCTCCAAACCCCCTTAAGTTACTCTCTTAAATATCTTTCTTAATTGTTCTTTTCTTAAAGACATTGTAATATGTTAAAAATAAAATTTTATATTTATTTACTTCCAGAATTTCGTAATTTCTGTGATAATAATGAAAATATAGAAATTTGTTCTGTTTGGAATCTCTTAAACCCCTTCTGTTAGGGGTTTAAGAGATTCCACCCCTAACTAACCCCTATAACCATAGAAGCTAAAAACCGAATTTTGCATCTAGATTTAAAAATTTTTCGACACTGGACTACCTAAAGACGTTAATTATATATATATATATCCAAAACACNTATATATATATATATATATATATATATATATATATATATATATATATATATATATATATATATATATATATATCACCATCTTCAGCATTGAGAATGGCAAAACAAATATAAGGCAAATTGAGAAAAAAATTATGTAATTTGGTTAAGTTACTTAATTTTAAGATAAATAATGGTTTATTAAAATTTTTTGAAAACCATTAAAAATGTTTATTTCAAAACTTCAAATTCAACATTCATGGATCGACAGATATTCCGAATTGCGGCTTAGCTTATCACTTAACGGACTTTTAAAAATACATTTGTTGCTTAAATTCATCTAATAATTAATGAATGTACTTGGTTTTCAACGATAGGTGCCATGTTTAATTTGTTTTCAAACAAATCAGCTGATATTACTCTCTACATAGGGAGAATGGAGTATTAATGACAAATTTCGTGTGTGCATTTCATCAAAGAGACTGGAATAGGTCCTTGCCTCCTTTCGAATAATAAATGTATATCTTTGCAATTTCCTCAGAAGACACCATATAAAAACCGAGTTAAGAGGCACACGACCAGTCAGCATTTTGAGATGCAGATCAGTGTTGAGGAGTCGCGAGTCTAGGATATTTTTTTTCCTATGGGCGAAACAAGGCGCGTGAAATTCGGAACGTCGGTTTCTTCCGTTTGAATGGCCGGCAGAACTCTCTCCTACCTCTTTGTCTGGGGAATTCCCTCTCGTAGCCCACTCCAGGCCTGTAGTTCTCTCTTCCTCTCTGCTTCCAGTGTAAGGCCTAACTCAGTCTTAACTCGGACCTAAACTGGAGGTGAAAAAGTCCCTTACAGCTGTGTGTAGGGGGTTCAATTTTAAAGATTTTCGCTTTGGACATGGGCGATACGAGTTATCCAGTGAACTTAGCTTCTTGTTTCTGGAGGGAAATCTTCTAAACCACCTGTAAAATACTATTAACTCCTTTTTGGATTTCATTATCAAATTGATACTCAATATTAAACTTAATATTTATAAAATTCGATGGAAACCTTGGAGAAGGAACATATATTTTATTAGTGCTATGAGAAAATTTACAGGACAAAATAGTTATAAAAAAGTAATTTTTCAACATTTACAAACAGAATTGATCTAATATTTTATGAAATAAATATGTTTAGAAAGATATTTAAGAAAATCACTAACTGAAATAGTGCAGCCGAATTCGATATTTGACCTTTGCCCATATTCACTGACAATGGGAGGGAAGGTTTAAAGGTTGACAAAACTACAGAATTATTAATTCCTTCCTTATTATTTAGTATTTCTCTCTATAATATTCGCCACTAATGTCATCAAAGACACATGTTTAATCGGTCTCTGCCGGCTGACTGAATGTGCCTTGGATGGGAGAATTGTATCCTCGTTCATCATTGTCCATGTTTCTCACCAAACGCATTCAACAGAGTCCAAGGTCGTTAGCAAAAATCCTTCCCTCCAGTTATTTGAGGTCACCTATGTTCAGGATTTCACTCGATGCCGGATGTTCCATTAAAAATTTCAAATGAGGCTGCTATTTTCGGCGAAAATTTGCTCTCCTCCATTGATTTCCAAATACGTATATGTATGTCTACTTTTGCAATTTTTAACAAAACAAATAAATAGCAATAATAACAATAAATACAATACAATAACAATAAATAACAAAACAAATTATCTTACTTGATGATTTTTTGTTGGGGTTAGGTCCAGGTAGATCCAAAAAATACAATTTAAAAAATGAGTATTTTTTAATTATATGTTGAAATTTGTATCTGCCATAAGAAAAAAACATAAATATTAAATTATTCACATTATTATTACACAGAATTGCCATAACTAAGTGTAATGTGATATCAATAGTATGTAGAACTATGTAGAAAAATTTTAAATTAAAGAAAAATATAATTCACCACACCTACCTATCATAAAGGCTAGAGGGGACGACCTGTCACCCATATTCGTGACTGAGTGGTAGGGTTTGGAATTTGTGGGATATTTTTGAGGTGGGAAACAATTATTGAAATCCTCACTTGCATTAAATTCGATTGAACTTTATAAATCTTGAAATAAAAAAAAATCGTCGCAGCCTGTCTTTTTTTTCTTTTTTTTTTTTCAAGCAAATATAAAGAAAAAAACGGATCCTTCAAATCTATAACTTGTACACATTTCAAGCATTTCTGAAAAATGTTAAGTAGCTTCCTTATATTGTTATCTTTCATGTTCATAACATACTTTGGTTCCAATATAATTGGAGCATGCAAGAAAAATGTTTTCCCGGAGTTTATGCCAGGAAAATCAACTGAATTAATCGCATAGGCAAACACTTGGTGGACTCTCTACCAAGACAGATTTTAGAAGGTGGATGTAGTGAAGGGAGTGTGGGAGGCTGGACCAGAAGGCGGAGGAGAGAAAGTTGGACGAGCCACGGCCGACTGCCCACTTTCACTCTCGACACGGAACTAGGGGAGACCCCGGCATGCCCTGGTGAGCACGTAGGCGACCGTCATGATGTGCTGGAAGTCAGGGAGTCTTGAGGTCTGCGCAGGCTTGGTCTGCGCTCGATTAGGAGGAGATGGGCCGAAGAAGGGCTTTAGGATCTTCTAGGAAATACAAATACTCCTGGAGATATGTAAAGAGGATATGAGGTTTTCACTTTGGATATGAGCGATGCGAGATCAAAAAAGTCTTCAGTGGCTATCAGCTTCCAATTGATGGGACTTCCTTAATTTTTGCACTTCCTTCATTGGATCTAGCACACATCACCGACAGATTGCACCTGTGTACAGAGGGTTCAATTTTAAAGATTGTCTCTGGAGGGAAATCTGCTAAACGACCGCTTCCCATCCAACCAAGAGGACTTGTGACAAGTATACTATTAACTCGCTTTTGGATTTGACTGACAAATCAATATTCAATATTAACTTGATATTTGTAAAATTTGATGGTCTTCAATAACATACTTGTATTTTACTATTAATTTATTTTTAATTTCTGCCTTGAGGTAAGATGGTGCAACACTTGTCACAATTGTCATTTTGAAACTGCACTGTTTAAAATTATATATGTGCAAGGCATATGCTTTCTTCTTCCTTTCATATGCTTATGAATCTTTTACTAATTATTTCCGCTCAGGATCTCCATAAACTCATCGAAAGTTTATTGCATTCCAAATTTCCTATTTCGGAAAAACAATATGTATTTCGCGACTATAACTAGCTTCGGACAGTTCCTAACTCCTAAGTAAGCTACAATCTCAAATAAGAAACTAATGAATGAATCCTCTAGTGAATGACTCCCCCTTCCACAAACTTCTTCATTCGCGCTCGTACACATTTCGCCCTCATTGTTCCTACCTTGGAAGCAATTGTTGTATTATCGCCTTATAATACCCATAGTTCCTTTCACTAGATTTTCGTTGTGTATTTATATGTGCAATACGTGCATACATATAATTTGATAAATCCAAAACTTTCATTCCATTCACTGATGGACTAAATTCAACCTTTTAAAAAATTTTAACTCTGCCAAAGGGTTTTAAACTTCAATTAGAAAAGCATAGTTTTAAAAGAAATGCATAATAAACTGCGAAAAGTATGCAGTATGCCTTCCGACCATAGGCCTAACGTCTCTCTTTTCTTTCAATAATATTTACTGAGAGACATGGTATCCTCCGAACTGAGTACAACTTCTCTCAGTAGCCTATCTATCTTCTATCCCTAAAACATTACTGCCTTTAAAACCTTACAACTTGTCTCAGTCTAAAGTCTGTCTTCCAGCACAGAAACTTGACTTCTAGACATACCTACAGTATTCTTAGAACTACCGACTTTTCACAGACCCCAGTTTGTCTTCCAGTCCAGAAACTTGACTTCTGTACATGCTCATTGTATTCTACAAACTAGAAACTTCTCTCAGTCTCCAGTCTCTGTCTTCCAGCCCAGAAACTTGACAGATCTTGCAACTTCTCGGAGAACTCTTGTAGTTATATGCTTACAGTGTTCTAAGAACTAGTAACTTTTCTTAATGTTGAGTCTGCTTCATGCCAATAAACTCAAATCATATTGATGTTATATTTTTCTTTATTAACATGTCTAACCATCCTGGCTACCTTAATTTCCAAAATCTAGACTGCTAGACACATTATACAGTCTCTCAATAACCACCGATTTATCTTAATCCCAAAGTCTTCCTGCTCCAAATCTTGACTGATAGACATACTTACAGGAACCTCTAACAACTTCTCTCAGCTTCAGTTGGCTTTCCTCTCAAGCAAACTTAGGCAAGAAATTCTAAATATTCTAAAGAAAGATGAATTTAATGATGAATATCATTATGATTTTATAAGTTTCCCTTAAGATATCTATCAGTCAAGTTTCTAGCCTAACTTTATTGCTAAACTACAGAAATGACAACTCAAAATTTAAGACTGAAGTTCTCTCAGTCGTAGGAACCTATTATTTTCATCCAATTATTTGGATGTAGCAATAGTAAGGGGACTATTCTAATAGAACAAGGTAATATACACTACATGAGTGAGTATAAAATATAATTTTTTGATGGTAAGATTTTATAAAATTGGCAATGTAATTGTAAATTAAATTAAAATACAGTGCAATATACATAAATTACTCCTAGAAAGAATAAGTTTCATGAAATAAGATATCCTTATTATATGAAAGAAATATTAAAATAAAATTCATGCTGGTTATTTTTTTTTTTTTTTTTTTTTAATGATGTGCTGTGTAGAAGAGACTTGAGTGAGTATGAATGAATCTGGCTTCAACAATAATTTTGGTGTAAGAGAGCAATTCTTTTCATGCTCTACAATATTCTATAATTTATATCTAAATCTATATAACCTTTTCCAAAGTTGATACGGTGCTTTCAGACTGAAAAGCCTAAGCAAGAGTGGCAGTTAGCTGTCAGCTTCCAACCTTGACAAACCTCTACGATGGATAACAATAGTCATTACACTGTACAGTCCTCTGAAAGACCTCTAATTCTTTCTGGGCACCATACATTTCCAATGGACAACATTTTTTTTTTACTTTGTAAAATTAGTACTAAAAAAAATCTTGTGAATTTCAAGGGATTTATAAGTGTTGAGTGATTACCAGAAGAAATTTTTTATATATTCTAAATTATCACTTATATTTATGTAAAAAGTTTTTTGTTTTTTTTTACAGCATCTGCTGTTAGATTGATTGCAATAATTCAAGAAGTATTGACATAATTAATTAGAAGAAATATGGTTATGTTTTGGGCAAAACCAAGCTCATAGAAAATTTGTATTTACTTTTCAAGATTAAGCTTATAATGCATATCTATGTACATTATAAATGCCACTCACTGATAAGACAATTTGACCTACCCAACTAATCTTATTGGAATGAAATTTGGAGTATAACTTCCTCTAAAACCATATATCCAGAAATGATAAAAATCTTTCAAGGCTCCTTTGAATTACATCTTTCAAGGCTTCATTAGATTACAATTGAGTAGAAAAGTATAGGACTTAGAATAGACAAATAGACATACAGCTATTCATAATGGTTTTAAGAAAACGATAAAAAACTAATCAAATTAAAAGACCTATAACATGAGTTTACAACATGATACCATTATTTTGTATATTATTGATATATTATGTGAGTATTATTTATACCTGAATAATGTATGATACCATTCTCAATGAAAACATAAGAAGCATTTGATATAGGTGTTATCAACTACTGGAAACTTTTTAGCTGTTCACCCTGTCTTTCTAGTCTTTGACAGAGTAATGAGGCTCAAATTAGAGCAAAGAAGACAAGCTTTACAAAGCCATGTACGAGGCCATTTGAGCAACCTTGGTTTTGCCTGTGTAACATGGCTCCTTGCCCAGCTTAAAAGCTTCTGGAGGAGTACATACAGCAGATAAATGAAAAAAGAAACTGTTTTTAAATCCCAAAGAATGAGGATAATCCCACTTTCATACAAGGTCTTCAAGTAAAGTGAAAAAATACTAAGTAACTTTAAAAAAAAAAAAATTAGTTTAGATCCTTCTCAATTTTTCAATTATAGTCCTTACACAACAAAATATTTTTTAGTGCTATAACAATACATTTTTATTTTATTTCAAAAGAATTTCTATACTAAGTATTCTGCCTGTTAATTTTTTTTAAAGTATATTTTACGAGTATTTTGAAAATTTTATTTTTTATACCCAACACCACTCAAAAAAACTCAATTGTGTTATTTTTGAATTCTCCATTTATTTTTTAATAAAATATTAAAATTACACTTGTCCATAGGATTTTTTTATTATTAACTGAATAATGTGCAAGACGATTTAATAGAATTTATACTCTAGTAGTAGTACAACAAATTTGATTTAAATGATATATTTTCAATATCAATACACTTCCAGTTCAAAGAAAATTTCTTTACAATTTACTTTTGTGAATGTTTTTAATAACACTGAATTATTTTAACTTAATTATTTCTAATTTCTGTGAAAATAATCAAAATATTCTAAAATAATTTTTAAGTTTTTTTCTTCAAATGGATGCTGAAATAAATAAAAATAACATTACATGTTTTGTTATATAGAGAGAAATTGCATTTTTACAGGTAAATCTTGTGGAAAGGAAAGTCCTGAAAAGAAAGAAGAAACAGAGCTTTGGGGTTCGATGGAGGCACAAACTGCATTCCTCGGACCAAATCTTTGGGAAAAAACGTTACCTTATGACACAGATCTCAAGGTAAATCTTAAACACTGTTTTGAAAACTATATCCTAATAAATTTTCTAATCATCAATAATACTTTAATTTTTGCATGAGTTTTAAGTATTTTTCTTGACATTTCCACCCAATTCATGTTAAAATGAGGGTTACATTTCCTTGTAACATTGCATGATAAGAAGGATGCAAGATAGAGAAGTAAAAATCAAGTAAAAAATTATAGTATATAAAGCATGTTACTAATTTATTTATTCAATTCAGTGCCTGAAAACTGTTTTAATGTTTGTCTTTGTTTTTTAACATCTTCAGCCCCTGGCAACTATAGAGTAGAACAAACATTTTTTTCCCTTTAATTTCCTTAAGTAAATTTTATTAATAACAAATTCAAGATTGTGGTCTTAGACCACAATCTAGTTAAGGGAAATTTTCCTAAAGAAATCAATGTAATTATATTATTTATCTATTAAAAATTATTGCATTACTGTTAATAAAATAAAAAATGTACTCAAAAAGGTTATTTTCACTACCAATGAATATAGAACTATCATACCTTCTATTATCCGTCTTCATTGGTTTCTGCAAACCATTTTCTGTTTGCGAGCGCTTTCAGACATTGTCCATCCAGAAGATGGTTTGCAGAAACCAATGAAGACGGATAATAGGAGGTATATTAAAAAATTCACATTAAGAAAAAGTATTTCTTTACAATATATTTGCTTTTTAGATTTCCAATTGAACTTAGTTTAGCATTAAATGGATTTCCCAATAAATAATTAAAAGGATATTATATAGTCAAATCACTAAAATTATTTATAATTACAAGCATGTCAATTTTTAAGTATATTTTTGTTAAATACATAAATTATATATTCATAATGTCCACAAGTAAAAAAGTTAAAGCAATGGAATAGATAAATATAGAGCTCTTTAACATTATTTCATGTCAGTAGAAAAATATGTCAATTAAAAAATCCATGGACTACTGGGTTTTTGTTGTTTTGCTGATCACTTCAGTGCACAGCAGAGCAAATGTAGATTAACGAGACCTATAAAATCAAGGATAGGTAAGACTCATGAAATACAAGCACTGTTCATAAACCTGCACTGGTACCCATGTTTTTTGCATATTCGGGGCTGAATGTGTTAACTATTACTTTGAAGTGGCCTCATGAAGTGGCAAGTGACACCAATTACAATTATTCCAAAACATAAAGACTTCCATTACAGGGGTGTCTGTGTGTGGGTGTAGGTGTGTGTGTGTTTAAATGTACAGATTTGTGGACTTCCAAACTATTTTTTTTATATATTCTAAATTATCACTTATATTTATGTAAAAAGTTTTTTGTTTTTTTTTACAGCATCTGCTGTTAGATTGATTGCAATAATTCAAGAAGTATTGACATAATTAATTAGAAGAAATATGGTTATGTTTTGGGCAAAACCAAGCTCATAGAAAATTTGTATTTACTTTTCAAGATTAAGCTTATAATGCATATCTATGTACATTATAAATGCCACTCACTGATAAGACAATTTGACCTACCCAACTAATCTTATTGGAATGAAATTTGGAGTATAACTTCCTCTAAAACCATATATCCAGAAATGATAAAAATCTTTCAAGGCTCCTTTGAATTACATCTTTCAAGGCTTCATTAGATTACAATTGAGTAGAAAAGTATAGGACTTAGAATAGACAAATAGACATACAGCTATTCATAATGGTTTTAAGAAAACGATAAAAAACTAATCAAATTAAAAGACCTATAACATGAGTTTACAACATGATACCATTATTTTGTATATTATTGATATATTATGTGAGTATTATTTATACCTGAATAATGTATGATACCATTCTCAATGAAAACATAAGAAGCATTTGATATAGGTGTTATCAACTACTGGAAACTTTTTAGCTGTTCACCCTGTCTTTCTAGTCTTTGACAGAGTAATGAGGCTCAAATTAGAGCAAAGAAGACAAGCTTTACAAAGCCATGTACGAGGCCATTTGAGCAACCTTGGTTTTGCCTGTGTAACATGGCTCCTTGCCCAGCTTAAAAGCTTCTGGAGGAGTACATACAGCAGATAAATGAAAAAAGAAACTGTTTTTAAATCCCAAAGAATGAGGATAATCCCACTTTCATACAAGGTCTTCAAGTAAAGTGAAAAAATACTAAGTAACTTTAAAAAAAAAAAAATTAGTTTAGATCCTTCTCAATTTTTCAATTATAGTCCTTACACAACAAAATATTTTTTAGTGCTATAACAATACATTTTTATTTTATTTCAAAAGAATTTCTATATAAAGTATTCNTATTTGTACTGCATATATAAGTTAACAGGATAATGGAACAGATGTATAAGCAGCATATGTCCCGTCAGGGATAAAATGTGGCTTCTGGATGAAATGAAGGAGCTAAAAGGCTAGGTTTTATTTTGATTAGCATAAAAGAGCTATCTATAACCTTTATGTAGGGGGATTGATGATTGTTGTTACTGAATAGAAAACAATTAAAATAGAAAGAGACTAGAATAGTCAATGAAAGATTTTCTCCCCTCTATGAGAAGAAAATTTAAGCTGTAACTAGCGGAATAAGCAATAAATTTTTTACAAATATTACAAATAAATGAACCTGAAACACATGTCTTTTTCAAAATTGAGAAATCAATTTATTCTGCTGATCCAAGGCTAAAACTTAACATTTTTTTATGTAAGAAAACTTGGGGGAGAGATTAAATTAAATGAGCAAGAAATCGTATGTACTACTACTCTCTGTTTAACCATAATAATGGTTTTTACCAATATAAAGGAAACTTCCTTTGTGAAGGAAACATTCACCAGTTTGCTAAGTGGAGGGCTACACTAAAATTTAAACTGGATGTCTATCTAATGAATATTCTTAAAATCCCTAATCATTTCTTTCTTAACTATAAGTCTAAACAGATGGTAGCATAAGACAAAGTAAAATAAGTGGTAAACGAAGTATTTTAAAATGTAACATTTTGAAGTAAGAGGGAAAAGGAAGACAGATTGTTTGTGCAATAAATTTAACGGGTTTATAAAATGTAATTCATCAAATTAATAAAATCTTTTGGAGATAACATTTTAGGTCTAAATTTATTAAATTTAAAATTGTTAATTTAAAGATTTTTTAAAATCATTATAAAAGTTTACTTCAGTTTTTTTTTTTTTTTTTTTTTTTTAATGGTTGTTGTAAAAATTAAGCATTTTGTTTCAATTGCTAAAAGAAATTTCTTAAAAGATAAGTGTGTTAAAAAAAAGTGAAAGATGAGGAAAATTTGCAATTGTAAATTTACTTATTTGCTTTGAGTCCACATTCAATTTTAATAGGGTACAAAGTACTGGAATAAATTCATCTGCACAACTTTTAAAAGCTTTATGACCTCCTTTTCTTTTTTAACTGACTAGTTTTGAAACCCAACATTTAGTTGTGACAAATATTCAAGTTAATATGATTTTTATTTTAAATTAAACATTTTGTGTGAATTTAATCTATTTTGATAAAATGGGGTATTTGGAAAAATAGAATAAAAATGAAATAAAGATTTTATTTTTTGGTAGAAGGCTATGTTTTCCAATGTACCCTCAGAAAATAAAACATAAAACGCTTTGGGATAATATGCACTCATTAACTTTCCATGTATTTTTTAAATATAAATTTGCCCAATTTTTAACCCAGTAAAACTAAAGAAATTTGTACATATAAAATATTTTTAAATTTGGAATAATGAAACATCTTGACTTGAGAAAGATGGTTTGACTTTTGTGTTATGTAAAAGTTTTATCCATCCAAACTCACCTGATGTCTCAGTACTTGCATAAATTGCTGCTTGCTAAAAATATTTGCCTTTCATAGTTCACAGTGAACAGTTTATTATTAACAACATTAATTTTTTTTTCTTATTAATGTGGTTTTATATGGGTTAAAGAATTGCTTTAAGTGGTAAGTTACATCTTCACACTTTTAACATTAAGTTTTGTAACTGACCTACTCAAAAATCTATTTATGTATTTCCATAATACTGGATTCTAAATTCAGAATCATTGCTTTCATTCATAAAGGATTGATTGAAGTGATTATTTGCAGTTCTTGATGTATTATTCAACTGTCTTGCAATTAACATTTGTTTCTATATAAACATTTTAACGAAATGAAAATAAATGTTGACTAATATTTCTTGTCTATTAGCTGAATAAATTGCTAATTTTATGAGAAATAATTAGTAGCATGAGGTGAGTGTCTTCTTAAATTAATAAGGGTATTTTTTGTCTTTATATACCACATTGTTTTTGAATGAAATATTCTGTTATATATCTTAACTGGAGGATAACAAACTTTTTTTTTTTTTTGTTGGGGCATAAAAGAGAAAATTTATTTAGTTACTGTTACAAAGAGATGGCTATTAAGTTCAAAAGAGGTACTTACTAATCTTAACTAAAATTTTCCTGAATGCATTGATTTTACATATTAAAGGAACAAAAATTAACAATATGTGTGTTATTTATGACATTAAGAAATTTTGGGTTTAGTAATATACTATTTTGTTTTTGAATGAGGAGTGAACTAACAAATTATTTTGTCTGTGAAATCAAGAAAAAAAATATGGTAATTATTATTAAAATGATATATTTGTAATAATTACTTGATATGTCAAGTTCTTTTTTTTTCTTTGGTATATTTTCTAACTTTCACAAAAATTATAAAATTAATCTTTTAAAAACATAATAATCTCGCCAAGCTTTCTGCAAATTTAAATGAATTGCATTAACTCCATCCATTTTTACTGGTCATAAGCCCAAATATTGTTTTACTGAATTTTTCTTTAATTATTGTGGTAATTCGAGGAAAATTCACTAAGTTTAAATTAAAAATAATTGAAAACTGAAATTTTTTTTGTGTTTAATCATAAAACTTTCACCGTCTATCTAACACACACACAGTCCCAGTTCTTCATTGAACTTCTTTAGTTGAGGACTGTGAAGGGGCTTAGTAAAACTATCGGCTGTTTGCTCTTGAGTCACAACTCTTCTTATCTTGAGCGTAGTAATTAATTCTTGAAATATTACATCACGGAATCTTATGAGCTTATTATGGGACAGAACTCTAAAGCCATTATCTCCATCATATCCTAATAGGATTCCTTCCTGTGCCTTTTTATCAAATTTTTTTTTTTAATCTTGGGAATATGCACCCAACATTTAGATCTAATTATTCATAGATGTTTAATATAAGGTATTTGTCCAGTCCATAGTTTAAAGGGTGATTTTCCTTTGATAAAGGTCACACCAGTTCGATTTAGAATGTAAGCAGCTGAATTTATCATTTCAGCCCAAAATTCTTTAGGCAATGATTCTTTTCCAGAATGAATAAGGGCTCTAGCAGCTTCAACCAACATTCTATTCTCCCTTTCTGCATAGCCATTTTGTTTCGAGTATATTGCATAGTGTATTTTACCTCAATGCCATATGACCTAAGATAGTTTGCACTCTTTCATTGTTAAATTCTCCACCATTACCAGATAAAAGTGATTTTATAGTATGTCCAGTTACTTTGGTTTCCATAAGAAAATCCTTTAATTTATCTGATCCTTCATTTTTTGTTTTCATGAAATATACTTTCCTAAATCAAGATCAGTCATCTTTAAAAACTACAAAGTATTTTAATCCACTTTTAGATGCTACAAATGGACCACATACATCTGAGTGTATCACCTGTCCTGGATTTTTAGCTCTTTTTCTTTTACCAATTTTTAACCTAAGAGCCTTTCCATTAATGCATCTCTTGCACAATTACCGTCAAGCGGAACATCAATATTTGATTCCCTTTTAATGATATCTTTAATGTGACTTTTATTTTGATGAGCCATTCTTTCATGATAAAGCTGGAGTAAATCATGTTTATTGAATGAGATGGATTGGTTACTTAAAGCTTTACAATCTTGACCTTTAAGGATAACTTTAATATTTAATTGATAAAGCCCACCAAATCTTTGTCGAGAGCCTGAAACAAGAGTTTTTTTTTCCCTTAAATCAATCTACACTTGAGATTAGTAGATTCAAATCTGCTTTTTGATTTCTGATCCTGAGCAGCTAGGACCGAAAATAAATTTTTGGAAATGGTAGGTACATATCATACATTAGTTAATATAAATTTCTTCAATATTCTTCCCGAAAAAACTTGGATATCAATAGATCCCTGACCAATGGCCTTCATATTTGTACCATCAGCAGTTATTATTACATGATCATTATAATTAAATTTATCATAAGTTTTAAACCAATCAAATCTATGAGTAATATGGTGAGTGGCTCCATTATCTACAAACCATGTATTCTTATTTGATTCTGTCATAAGAGCATCTGAACTAACTGTCAATAGAACAGTACCTTCATGAGAATTAGTTTGTGTACATCTAGCCTTTGCTGGTTTAGGAGGAATCCAAAATCTACATTTTTTGATAAAATGCCCTTTTTTGTCACAGTAAGCACATATTATTTGGTTTTTATCAAAAACAGTTTTATATGGTTTATCTTTATTTATTTTTCTACCTTCTATTATTGCCTTTGCATGTAAAACCTCATCAAAAACATTTGCAATTAAATTATTTTCAAATGTGCATAATTTTTGAGTTAAATTTTCTAAATTTGTATTCTCATCATTAATCAATCTTCAACGGTTGGTAAAAGATTTAATTGTTTCAATCAAAAAGATTTAAACTTTTCAAAATTTTACAAATCTATAAAACATCTTTGTTACCTTCAGGTTGCTTTTCTATTTCCCGCTTAAGTTGGTTCCAATTATTCAGTCCTGATATAAATCCCACTGAATCGTCTCCAGGTAGCCACTTATCTTCGAAAAATTTGTTATACAGGTCAAATATTCTGCCTTCAGAAAAAAGTATCGAAGAGTTGACACAGTCCTAACCACATATCTCTAGCAGTTTCATATCTTCGCACTTTTGTGAACATTTCTTGTCATATTGTTAGATATTATCAACAAAGCTTGATTGACTGTACTTTTAAACAGAGCTAGTTCCTTTTTAAGGCTTTCTTTGCTATCTAATGAAGTTGCCGGCAATATCCACAACCCATCAACAATTTCTATTGCTCTTGGTATTATATGTATGGCCATTCGTATTTTTGCCTTCCAGTTGTCCCCCCAATTGGATTTTCCTTCTGACTAATTTGAGGCACCAAGAATAACTTCAATTGCGATCCCTCATGTTTTACATAGCTTTCATAATGAAGGTTCTATTTGTAAATTGTGTAGTTCAGTTTAAGCTCCTGAAGAGGTGTTCAAGAAAAACAAAACCTTTTGAGTTACCCCCAATTCAAACAATAAAAATACTTCATAAGTATGATGAATACTCAAAGCAGTAAAGTGAATAAATATTTAATTAAAATATTTAATTAATGTTATAANAAAACATGTAAAATTGTATAAAACAAATCAGTGACAATTCTTAAACATTTATTTTTGTTTGCAGTTTTATAAAAATTGGGAATTTTTATCCTCATATAAATCGTATTAAAAATTAATGATAAAAATTTAATTTTACTCATAAGTGTCAAACATTTTTTTAAATTTAACATTTTTTGCCCTTGATTTATAAATAAAGAGAAATTTCATTGGAGCAACTTCTTTATTTAGCCATGTTCTAAATCCCTCCATAACCTTTCCAATCTCTGACTTAAACAAACTATTCAAACTTTCACCACTGGGAAACTCATATCACAAATTTTGTTTAATTTTCAAAATTTTTCGGACAGTACAATATACTTTGTCATCAATATGTTAAAAACCCTTTCAAATTGTATTAGTCTGTTACACATTTTTTAAGTAAAACTACAAAATTAATAAATTTTGATATCTATTAAATAATGCAATCTCTACTTTTACTCAGAAAAAGAAACATTTTGAGCAAATCTCCAAAAAGAAAAATAGTATTATTCTTTATAGATTGTTATTACTTTAATACCATCCATTGGAATAACCAAAGAGACTAGAGGGAACAGGTATAGTGCAGGTGATCCAGTAAGGATTAAAATATTCACCTGTTCCCAAAATAAATTTAATTCAGTTACAGACAGCCAATTGTAAAATAATTATTATGTGTAACAAAAATTGCAGTTCATAAATATATTAGTAAGAAATACGAATTTAATTTAAAATTAATATGCATAATAAATCATAATATCTCATGATCCTTTCCCCTGAAAGGATGTTTTTTGATTCTTCTTTTTAGTAAAAAGAATAAATGTATTTAACAAAGGAAATAATTTCTCTTCATTCTAAAAGATTTAACTGCATTTAAGGATCGCAAAATAGTCTGCCCTTATATAATAAAGTCAAGGAAAATCTTACTACCATTTTGTAGAAACGTCTTAAACCAAGGATCGACTAATTACTATTTGTATAGAAGCACCTAGAATCTTTCAACTTTAACTTATCAACTTTCTTATTGATTTTTCTATTAGTCGTTTAATATTAATATTTGCTTTTCATTATTTATGTTCTTGCAATGAATAGAATCTATTTACAATAGTATGATAGAAGTAATATCTGACACTTTTTTTTCTAATGAATTTTGGGACTTTTTACTACATTTGAGTATTTTTGTTTATTCATAGTCATTAATAACTTTTTTTAAAGGGATTTTTTTTTTTTTAAATATAGTTAGCATGAATATTCTTGATAATATTTTTTTAGTGAAATTTAAGCTTAAATTAAGGATAAATCTCAAAGTTATTTTTAGAATATCCTTGTCTCTGTATTTTACATTTAATTTTTTATTTCAAGTTGTTAAAGTTACTATTAAACTCAACTCCTTATATATACATACATATTACTTCTTGATATTAAAGCAAATTAATCCCTTAATTTGTTGGAGTTACTTTATCCTCCATGAGCATATATTCTCTTTTCTTTTCAATTGTTTTGAAAGTCTCTTGCATGATTGTAGTAATTATTAGATTTAAAATAATGTATTTAACCTGCATACTATGATTATGCTAATTACCTGACTGCCATTATGATTTAAGACTGAAAAACTATTGTTGTTTTATAACAGAATAAATATGCTTTCATAAATAACAATTTCAATAAAATTTTCTACTGAAATAAATTTTTTCTTAAGAGGGATAAAATTTTGACTCTATGAAAAAGTCAATAGTATAAAAAGACTATTTTTAATAACTTCATTAAATTTATCAACTATTAATGTTAAAAACTAGGATTATTGAAGAATGATGACATTCAGGAACTAACCAATTTCATAGTATAAACCACTAATACTATCACAGGTGCCAAGAGAATAACCATTAAATAAGAACAATCTGTGAAAGTAATAATCATGTAAACTCACTAAGGAATTATGATCACCAATTAATTAAAATAAATTTAAATTGAATAAATCTTGTTTTATATGTATATATGTAAAGTCTAGTAATGAATAAAATAACAACAAAATCTCTATAGTTCCTTGAACCCATTTTTACTATGATGCCTGTGTGGATTGTTTAAACCATAAAAGTCAAAGGAAGTCCTAAACCAATTTATTTCCTTCAGGTGTATATACCTGTTAAAGTTAAAATTCCATATTTGAATTTATGTATCATTTAGATAATATGAAATTTATATGATTGATTTCAAGCCGGATGAGTAATTGTCAAATAAAGATTTTGTTCCTATTTACCCTTTAGATTTTCTTAGATTAAATTTATGTTTTAAAATTAAAATTAACTCTTTAAAAATCATAATGGTTATAATAGAAAAAAAAATTCTAAAAAGGAAAATGAATAAAAATAAACATAAGAAGGAAAATATGAGCCACTAGAGTTCTGATTGGGTGTTGTTCTCCTCCAGTTAGGGGCAGTAGAATTAGAGAGGCTTGGTATTGCTAACCGAGAGGGTGTGGTCCGACAGTACGTAGACCTGGATGAGTTCCTGTCGGAGAATGGGATTCCAGTGGAAGGCGGGCTAGGCCAGCAGGCGGGGGCCGGAGGGCAGCAGCCCGGTGTCTCTGGTGCCTGCCTAAAGGAGCCTGGGAGGGTCTCACCTGCTATCCCTGGTGTCCAACAAGTCTTACCCAAGAGAGAGCCCAGTCCTGTACCTTCAGAGGCCATGAGCCCACTCACCATCTCACCACCCTCACCTGCCGAGTCAAGTAAGTGCTCTATCTATCAATCTCTATGTCTTTTATGCAATCACAATATTATAATTGATACAAGTTTATTTTTATGCCATGTATAATTTATTTTTTAAAAGCCAAAAATTAAGTTAAATTTAGCAGCAATACTATAATTTTTTTTTTCTTATCAAAGCAAAGCCAGATTTTTTTAGCTTTCTTTATTATAATCTTAAAATACATTCCTTATATAAAAACTTTTTCCTGGAATTTAGACCTCATACTGTATGGTAAAAGCCAGAAACATCCCTTTCTCAAAAAGTTTAATTTTTCTTCTTATAATTATTTATTGGAAGACTAAATGGCTCTGTTATGTTTCATCAAGTTATCAGCTAACTGTAACTGCTACTTAGAGCATGTAACAGTTTACCTATTACTCAATTCTTGCACACGCCATCAATTATTAAACCAATACTTCCTATAGTAATATGGATTTTTGCCCTTCAACTATGGTGAGGGAGAGAGACTAACTTGGTTCTCTTCCCCTGAAAAAAATTATTTTTTTTGGAAGGATTAATTTAACCAATCTACTATGGTTTGTAGTTTGAAATATTTCACTCTTACAATACCCAACTTGTGATGTATAATACTATAGTAAAAACTGTGAGATTTGTGTTTAATTATTATTCATTCTTATTTATTCAAGTTAAATGTTCTAAATATTTTTATAGGGATCAAACTGACCTAGTTAGTTTTTTTTATTATAAGACAATTTTGTAATATTCGTTTACATAAATCAAAACTTGTAATACTAGTTACTTAACAGTTTAGACTGAAAAATGACTTTTCTTTTAACTTCATTAAATTCTGATTAAAGAAATGCTTTTGAATTTGATAGGTAAATGTAACCAATTATTGCTCCAAATAAAAAAATAAAATAAAAATAAAAATAAAATAAAAGAAAGCTTTCTTGCTCTATAAACGTTTCAGTCTCAATTCTAAAGAAAATGTTGCGCATAAGCATGAAAGCAATGAGCTGGAGGAAAGTTAAAAACAAAACAAAAATCTTCAGGTGTTGACATTAATTTTTAATATTTGAAGATTAATATTTTATTATTATACAGATATATGCACGCATATATTTATATGACTACTTCTGTTATCATTACAATTAATTCAAAATCTTCTTATTTTTTCTTCCCACACTCTAAAACCTGTTCATGCAACAACTTTTTAGTTTGAGTAACTTTTGAGAAGAGCACGAATAAAAACTAATAACACAATTATTCTACCACTTTGTATACCCAAGCCTAATAGGGAAGGATTTTCAAAATGTGCACAAGGGCTACAACATAAGCATCACACACCTCACCTCTCAAGGTTTTGTCATTTTGCCACTAATGAAAGTTGAAGTATGTAAGGATTTTCATTTCTCTTAAAAGTATCATTGAGTTGTAATGTTGAAATTTGATATTGTACCAGATATAACCTACATAGTTATATACAAAAGCACTAATGACCATCAGCAGTTGATGCGCAATATAAAAAAAAAAAAAGAAAAAAAAAAAAGCTATGCACAATCACATCTTCAACTATTGAAATCCCCTTATGTTATAAAATTGATCCGAAATGAATGAGAATTCTCAATTTTATTAATTAAGCTTAAAAAATAATAATAAGAAAAATAAATAATAAGAAAACGTACT
>KZ807802.1:286722-321908 GCA_000696205.2 Oncopeltus fasciatus
CCTTGAAGGCCATAATAATTGTGCTACTTTTTTCCTTAACTCGCCATTCAGAAATAAAATGCTTCATAGAGTTGTTGGGATTGTTTATTCATTCACTCATATTTTCTTTTACTTCGCTTATACTCTTACTGTTTTGTCCTTACGTTGATTGAATGTGTCCTATACAAATTTCGCCTTCCAGATTTCCATTAGTTAAATTTTTTTAAATAATAAAAATATGTCTAGGGATTACATTCAAGACTGTTGAGTCTTATTTTGCATATATGTTCTTAAATATATGTAAAATATTTGGTTAAAACTGGAGAGATAAGATAGAGTTCTTAGCGTGTGTAGGTTTTCTGACCCTTAAAATGAAAATATATTATTCCGAGTGTAAGTGTGTATTGTTGTTGATGTGTGAACGTATCAGTATCATTACCTAATGTTATGGTTTTCCGAGGATAATTCCCACTTTTTCATCAAAATAATTTTGTTTATAGAATAACTTAACGAATAGATACAGTACGGTTTTAAAGTTTTTTAGTTTTGTTTTTTTTTGAAAACTATTATTTAGTTATATTTTCAACAAATTTGGAACAAATAATTAATTTTCTAAAATTTCTACAAATGAAGTAAAATATTTAAAAAACCAACTTTCAGGGTTGGGCGGGACTCTTTCTTTTTTAAAGAATTGAAGTTAAATGTTAGTTCACCTTTGAATGAACACATTTTTGACTGAAATCGACTTTGTCACAGCTTATCTTGCTCTATAATAATTTCTGCCAAAAATGTTAATCCATTTGAAGATTATAGTAGAGTTAAGTAACTTCTAAGTATTTTTAACCAAAATTTGATAATATAAATAATATAGCTCAAACTTCCAGCTCCCTCGATCTGATGTCATGCAGTTTCAGTTCTTTTAGTATCCTGACGTCACAAGCATTTGGGAGAGAACCATAAAAGGTGGTGGGCGTAATAATCTAAGGGTTGATCGCCCCTAAACCCGATCCTACCTACCTACCATGAAAGGTGGTTGCAGGTTAGTCCGGAATCTAATACCGTGCGAGATAATTGAGGATTTCGCCGGTAGAGCACAGCACGTACAGATAACTCGCCTGTGATTTTGCGATATATCCCCAATATATGTCAATATCCACCTTTAATGGAAATCTGCTTAGCTCCTGCTATTCCCTGGTGGATTTTTCTCATGTTTGAGAATAAAAAAATTAATTTTTTGTAAATGAATTCTTAAATACTTAATGTATATAAATATATGTTTAATAAAAATTGGATGTTTATTGGGGGGGAGGGGTCGGTCAAGGTGGATTTTAAAAAAAGTACACATTTTAAAAAAGGTGTATTTTTTAAATTATCTGCAAACGCTTCCATCTTTAGGGCCATCATGAAGTCGATAGGGGATGTCGTGTCCCTAAGATCAAATTTTCATGACTCACACATGATCGAACCCCATTATTAAAAAAAACATCTAATAATGATATCTACGGTCAAAAAAAATCTCCATTTGAATATTTTTAATAATGTTTTGTCCAAGCTCTCCATTTCTTAATGATAAGTCAAAAACAAGATTTATCTAATGTGGGCACCACTACGTATGATTTATTTGGTTTTTCTCAGTCATTTAAGACTATGTAATACTTCGTGGGACATTCTGAAATGAATAAACTATATTATATAGTATAGTATATATACTTTCATCTCCAAGTATGCGTTATCAGACAGAACTTTTTCTGTTTCATTATGGGGAAGGAGTGTGGTTTGTAAAGAGTAAAGCTTCTGTTGTGCTCCTCAGGGCTGAATGAATAACACACGAAACAGCATCAGGATCCGTTCAGGCATTTGGCCAAGACAAGTATTTATACATGCATGGGCACCTAAGTTTTATGTGTTTGTTCTTGGACATTTCTTCTAAACAGATCGGTTTTTAGCTTGGAAGAGCTATTTTTTCATGCGGCAATTCAGCTGAACTCCTTTCGACTTTTAGTCCTGGACTTTCGTTGCAAGTTTATGGAGTCTGATTATCATCATAATTACATAATAATAATCTACATTTAGATTATTCGTTAGGGTTTGTTTGTGAATGTTTAACTCTTTAACTATTTGCTGGCTCTGAAGTAAGAGTAGAAGCTTAGAAGCGCCTTGGGACCGTGTGGGGAGAGTCTTGGAAAAACACTTTTGATGTAATTGTATTTCTTATTTGCATTTCAAATGAGATGTTCAATGAGAGAGCGGTGTCGCGTTTCTTGGAGGTTATTTCGTAATTATCTCTCAATTCAAATGACAGTTTTTTCCTGAGTATTTCCACAATAATTATTTACGTTAAAGCTTCTTTGTTGCTATGTTTACTCTAATTTGTATACTTTATTTTTTGAGGTGTAAATTGGTATTAAAAATTATTAAAAAAAACATATGTGTGAAATTTCATGCATATCACAAAAATATACTTATGACCAATTAGGAAGACCCCCAATTTGCGATCACAATATGTAGAAATAAAAATATTCCTTCAAAATGTCTTGTCTGCCTATGTGGGTGTTAATTACTGTAATATTTTATCGATATAAGTCATTTGGTCTCTACCCATCTTTAATGGAATATGTTAACTTGCAGTTCTCCCAACAGATATGAAAGCAAGTCAGACACCATTTTTTTCCGCCTGTTTGTTTTGAAGTACCTTTGACCTATTTATACCTGGCTTGAGAGCAGTCATCAACTCGGATATTGGACTATTATAATATAATTTTCAACTTATTTATTTTAATTTCTTCTGAGTACAGAGTATCATGAGATATGTATCCGTCAGTTATTTATAATTAATTTTAATCTTATTAATGCAGTTTTAATAGAATTGACTTGACAAATTTTGGTTCTTAGGGAGACTCCTGCACCACAGTGTAGGATTATCTAACCGTGTGTGTATTATTTTTGTTATACATTTTCTTCGCAAGACACAAAAACAAAAACAAAATTCACTCTTTAAAAAAAAAATTCAAGTTGGAGAGTAGGTCACTGTGCATGAGTAAATATTTTTATGTAAGGTTAGGGGTGGTTACTCTTTAGTGCAGGGCTCTTTGAGTGTAGTAATATTTCTAAGGTAATATTTGATGTTTAATGATATAATACAACGATGATAGTATTTCTTTAGACTAATATTTTTCTATGTAATGAAGAAGGTGTTCTCAATTGCTACGGAACAGAAGTAATCTCCAATATTATCAATGTTTTTGGTAGTGTTACAGCTGATGCTGTCAGTGATCAGTGAATGGCTGTTTGGTACGCCTTTGCGGGAAGGGATCTTAATGAAGATATAAGTCAGAGAATCGATTGCCATCTTCAGTCTGTTCCGCGCTCTAAAACTCGCCTCAGCGGCATTAACCTCTTCCTTTATTATACATCTCTGTGACTTGAAGACCAAATTAAGGAAGCCGAGTAGGTAGTTCGGGCCTCGCAATCCTGGCGCCGCGGGTTCAAATCATCCTGAGAAATGAAAGCTTGCTCCGAGCCATGGTCTCCTATTATTGGGTGGCTTACATGTAGATAGCCCATACATCCATGGTTCGAGTGGTTCAAATGAGGCTGAAAATAGAAAAGGCTATCACATTTGTCATCTACTCTTATTTATGTATATCTTTAGTATAACGTGTTATATTCGTTTAATTTACTCAACTTTTGCGTAACGAGACTTTTTTATTGTTTACAATGAAATTTAATGTGTTTAATTGAGAAAAGTATTGTCGCATCAGAAGTTATGAATTCACATTTTCTTGATTTTGTATTTAATTTTTTTTTTTTTTTTGTCTTTTAGGCACAAAAAATAATAATGAGAAATCTGCCCTATGAACAATTTTTATAGCTAGGATTCTTTCGTAGTTTTCAAAATAGTTAATACAAAAAAAAAAGTATATTCTTTCTTTTCTTTTTTTAGTCACAACTGTTATTAGTCTTGAGCAAATATTGAAATAGCCCGGATTTCAAGTAGGCCACGGTTATGTAAATGCCTATTTAGTGATGAGAAATGCCAATATATGAAGCTTTCGTAAGTTGCCTCATTCATAACGTTATCATTTCACCCCTAACCCCGATTGTCCGGAAGGGAAAGCTGGTATATTTCGTAACGTCTTGCTCTCTCTCTCTCTCTGTATGTCTTCAAAAAGATAACCGTCTCTCTTGTTGCTGCTTGTAACTGCTCCTCCATCCCTTGTCTTGTCTTCCCAGCAGGGGCACGCCCAAATGGGAAAAAGTTCTTTACAAACTTCATTCTATCGCTCAAATGGGGAGTTTGTTTGACCGTAGATAGTATTATTAGATGTTTTTTGTTGAGGTTCAGTCAAGGTAGAAAAAAAAAAAATACAAATTTAAAAAAAAACTGTATTTTTACAAAAACATTATCTTTATATTTTGGCTTACATTGTAAGCCATCTTCAGGGCTATCATGAAGACAAGAGGGGACATCCTGTCCCTAAGTTCATATTTCTATGACTGAGTCAATGTAAGCCTAAACGGAAGCAGATAATTTTTCTTAAAAATACACTTTTTTTTTAATTTGTATTTTTTTTTGGATCTACCTTGTCCGTACCCCAACAAAAATCATCTAATACTGATCTGTTCCATTTTAGAAAACAAGAAATATTAGAAAAAGAAATTAATTGCTTTAGCTAAAACAATATGTGAGGTCTAAAATAATTTCAACTCAATAAATACTCTCGTATTATATTTCATCAATTAATTATTGTATTAACCTGGAAGAGTTAAGTCTTAGTTTTTAGGAGATGAAAACTCTTTTCAGGAATTTCTCCAGTCAAAGATCTCAATTAATAGAGTATAAATTTTATTTTATAAATAAAAATGAAATAAAAGAAAGCTTAATATTAAACAATAATAAAACTGCCTTCACTGCATGTGAAATAAGTTTCATTCATTCAGAATTTGCTAATAAGGAAATGATCCAATACTAGTATAGCAACTGTTTAGGTTGATACCCGCAGAAAATAAGGATTGAAAGTATTAGATAGGATTGGAAATGTAAATTCATGTAATCTGATAAGTATCCAGAATGTCAGCAGTATCTAATACATTGATTTATTCTTGAACTTTAACAGTTACAATTTAAAAAAAATTTTTAATCATTAAGAAATTACAAATAACTATAATACCCTAAGCCCTTAGGTGATTAGAATGGTGAGAGTTAAAGTAATGAAAATTGCAGATTAGGTAGTGTCCTTTGAGCAACTTTTGCTTTTTCTGTAAACTTCCTGTTGAAACCAATATTTGACTATACTTGTACCTGAATCTGTAAACAGAGTTTATCACAAATCTGTATACAGTTAATGATTTCTGTAATAATTTCTAATCATTCCTTTCCTGTAAGCTATCATTCTTGACCCTTTATTTTCTTATTTTATACTGCATATACCAAAGTTTGGATTATTATTTTTCTTACCGATATTAAAAATTAATATTAAATACCATCAAGCTCTTTTTGTATTTCAATTCTGCTTAATAAACATTAATAAGAAAATCTTTTAACAAGTTAAAATTTGTTGTATTTAGGTTGATTGTATTTGGATCATTTCCTTCTTTCCATTAATTAATATCTTAATATTAATATTTTGGTAGAGAATACAACTATTCAATTTATTGCATTTTCTCTTTTAATTTCTATAGAAAAAATAAATATTTATTGTTAAATGAATGACTACAAACTAATTTCATATTAGTCAGTCTAGTGATAAAAATGCCTCCACATACTAGAAATTACAGTTCATTAATGACAATTAACATTGCCTAAGGCCACATACAGATTAGCTAACAACTCATAATTATTTTATAAAAGACTGAAGTCAAAACAATTAATTTTCCAATATATCCCACTAAGCTCAAATGTACTTTATTTATATATGATTACTTTCAAAATTGGAGTAAAAATATCAAAACCTAATTAGTACTTAGTTTGAGAAAGAGAATCAAACAAAAATGCAATGTATAAATACTACTTAGAAACAAGATCTGAGGTAACCTTCTAAGACAACTTATCTACTCTTCAATTATTAATGTTGAAGTGGACTTCAAATAATTTAGTGTTGTAGCATACATATGAGCTTAGTTAAGGATTAAAAACTGACTATTGATCACTAATGGAGTAAGAATCTTAAATACAAGCAAATATGATATAAATCATAATTACTAAATTTGATATAAATCATAATTACTAGTTAAAAATATTTATTGTCTGTGAACATTTTTTTCTAATTCAATTTAGTAAATTTGAAAAAAAAAAAATTTTTAATTAAAGCAAATATACCTCCCTGTTTCTGTAACTATATGAGTTTCATGTGAGAAACCGCATGAATTTACAAAGGAATTTTGTCTGGAAAAAAGATTAATAGTTTGAGAATTGGAAAAATAAATTTCTTTTTTTTTTTTTCCTTTTAAACAAAGAACGCTTGTTANTAGTCCTTCTGGTGTAATGGATTTATTAGCATACCGGCCCGGATAGCAGGAGGTCCAGGTTCGATTCCTGGCGAGGACAGATAGTTTTTTTATATTCTGTTCCCTCTCATTAATTGTTTAAGATAAAAATAAGTTCAGCCTTTCATTGACATTTCATACCCAATATTTTTTCCTCAATCCTAACTTTAAACAATCAATTTATGATGAGTTTTAGTAATTAACACTAAAGTTAATTACTAAAACTTGTCTAAAGTTATAAGTAAATTATTTAAATTTTTCAGTAATTAACAATTTAAATAATTCACATAAAACCTTATTCATGTTATGGTTTGAGGTTGGTTGGCTGTCGAGTATTATTCAGGAGAAATTAGTCAGAGTTTCTGCCATGATCAGAAAAATAAAATACTTCAAAATTATTAGGTAATTATTTTATTATTGCCAACATTTCGAATTAACTTGTAAGTCATCCTCAGGGCGATAGTGAGTGATTCAAAGTGCAGAAGTAATCTCAAGTGACCATAAACCTCCCTCAAAGATCTCTCCATACATTCCCCCTGATGTTAACTAACAAGTTAAGTCAAAATGTTAGCAATAATAAAATAATTACCCAGTATTTTTGGAGTATTTTATTTTTCTGATCCTGGCCAAAACCCTGGCAGAATATTTATCTAATGGAAGGTACAGGGAAACACTGTGCTATACCTATCAAAAAGGATTATAGAAGGTGTCTGAAAAAAAATTAATGAAGCCATTGAGATTCTTAAGGAACCAGAGTCCCATTTAAGTTATATTTTTTTCTTGTTTCTTTATATTTTAGGCAATCTGTAAATATATGTTTCTTTGTACTGATGTAACTAGGAGAAATAATTGAATAAACATACACTGGTAAATATATTATATTTAAAGTATGAATATCATCATTAAAATTAATCTTTTGATTGGCATAAGGGAACACATTTTAAAAAATAACAATCAGTACTATATCTGTTCATAGCATGTCATGTAGAGCATATATGTCAGTAGAAAAAGGTTGTGAAAAAACATACAAAAATTTATGAACATTCAACATATAAATTAATGTAGGTACAAAAATATACCTATGTACATAAAGCTATCAGTTAAGATTAAGATAAAACTATTAACATTCACATAAAACAAGAAACAACAAAAGTTTTGAAACATTCATTCAAATCATATTATATTAATTAAACAAAAATGTTGAACTTATTTTATTTAAATTACTCTAAAACTTTAAGAATAAAATAAAAAATATTTACAAAAGAACAATAATAATCATTTTAAAATATAAACTTATGCTTAGTTTTGTATTCTTTTTCTTTTTGTAGGCACAATTTGGCAACAGCACTTCCATCTCCTTCCTGCAATGAAACAATTAACTTTGAAGATACATCTTAGATTTAAAAAAAAAAAAATCAATAATCACAACTGTTTCTTATATATTAATTAGTAAATCCGTGATAGATTCAAAAAAAATTTTAAATTCACACACAAAAAATAACTTGCATCAATGGAATAAATAATATATGTGAAAACGAATATTACTAAGGGTTTATATGATTTCATCTGTCACTATTTATTTTAAATAGAACAAATAGAAACATTTTATTAAACATTAGAAAAGTTCATGGCAAATATCATAGCTGGTTTCAAATTTGAAAATAAAAATAATGATATTTTAATAATGAAATTTTTATGAGGGTTAATACTTTAGTTAAATAAGAAGTTTTTTTTTTTTTTACATATAATTATATTTTTGCAAGAAACTTTTTTTGCAGACATCATTTATGTCGAAGTGAAATGGTGCTATCGATCGGCTCTATGACAGAGTTATTGAGCAGGACGAATATACTTTTCCCTGAAACTCAAAGAGTTAAAAGTATTACTTTTCAACTTACACACAAACTATTTAGCTTCATTTGAAAATAAAAAATAGTATGATAAAAAATTAACTGATTTTTACCAAAAAAAAACTTGTTTTTTGATGTTTTTTATTCATATTTCTTTTTCTTCTTTATCTAAACTTCATACCTTACATTTTATGGTCACCAAGGAGATATTGATCACCTGGGTAAAATCATGAAATACTTTTTTTTTTTCAATATTCCATTAATCAATAAGGGGTAAAACCCTAAAGATTTTATAACAAGTGGTCAATAAATTGTTTTCACAAATACAAAGTATTTGTACAAAGAAAAGAGTTCTTATTTGCACATTACATGATAAAAACATCATTATTAGACTTTTGTCTACTCCACAGATCTAATCACTTATAAAGAATGAAACCATACAGCCAATAGATTATTCAAAGAACACAGAGACAAATATGGAGATACTATCTTAGTTAAGTGATATTATGACAATAACAACCAGATTTTTAGTAGCCAGTGATGTGTTAACAAAAAAAAATGCTTAATATTTCTAATAAGCATGTTCATATTCTTTTCTTAAGCATTTACCAACAATAGAAACAAAGATACAGAAGGAGGGAATCTGTATATATCTGTAAATGGTTGTAATTATTCTTTAAATTATAATTTATATTTATAAAGTTGGTTCATTATAAGTCAAGTTTTTGGTCAGCAAAAACCTGACCCAACCTAAATTTATTCTTTTAAGTTTTATAATTTATTCAAAAGCTTCAATTGTTTAAATAATTTATTTTCATTTTTATCTAAAAACAATTTTTAAGCAATATTCAAAACTTTAAAAAAATTAACTTCAAAAATGTTCAAATTTTTTTGGAGTAGAATAATAATTGTATAATGAATAACAAATTTATTTGGGCATAATCATTCAGATACTTTTGATACTATTAGAAACATTTTCTTTCTTGATTAATTAAAGAGACTGTCAGTCATTAGAACTTCCATATGAGCACTTTTACCTCACATTAGGATATCATTTTTAGACAAACTAGCTTACGAATATAATAATATTCTAGCAGTAATCAACATTTTGTTAATTACAATTAATTAATTAGTTGCATTAATGTATTTAATTAATTAAGTTCACATTAGTATATAATAGCTTAAATTGTATCTTCCAAGTTATGTATTTATGCAAAAACTTTGGTTCTTCAGCATATTATTTATTCTAGTCTTTAATTTATTAAAATGAGCAAGTTGCAGCACAAATAGCTTTACAATTTCAACTGGAGAATCTTATTATCAAAGTTCCTTTAAGTCTCATGTAACACAGACTAGATGTAAATGTATAAGAACATACTAAGGCTCTGTAAAAATTATCCTTCCAAGAGTAATACACTAAAGCTAAGAGTTTATATACTGATTTCCCCCCATATTTTTTTTTTTACTAACCCTTCTATCTACAAATTGCTTTAATTATTTGGGTGATATATATAATTTATTTCTTCTATAAACCATCACATACCTAAAAATTACTGCATCTTTAAACCTGGTGATTATGCAAAATAGCAATTACATATTTCTGAAAGTTAATGCTTCTATGATCAGAGGGAGCTTACACTTAAAGTTTACACTCAAATAGAAATTAAAAAACTAAAGTGTTGATCTCAAAAAATTGAATCTTATAACTTTGTTGACAGTCTTACACAACTGACTATTGTCCAATTCTATCTAATTTTTACTTTAATCCTTAATTTCACTAATTTATACCCACCTGTTTTGTCAAAGTTGTAAAACAAGTGAAAGAAGCTTATCTATCAGTTGTTTTGAAGAGTAACTTAATGGTATTTACTCAATTCTTGAATTTAACTCTGGAATGAATACCCTAGTCTATTTAAATGTATATACCAATGAAACATAAATTGTCAAAATCTAGAATTAACATTTTTTACCTCTGCTCTCCATGAAGGGTTTATTGTTGTTAAATAAAATAAATAGGACTTAGTAAAATTTTATTTGTACATCAAATTTAATAACTTAGATCCAGTCCTTACAAAACTACTCATGGTGACAAACAGTCCAGTTACCTGGTCCTACTAAATTTTTTTTTTTTTAACATTTTAAATTCTGACATTGTAATCAACTTACTTTTTCAACAAAATTTAGCTTGCATAAATTTCCTTTAAATAATCTTAAATATTTGAATTATCAACCAAGTAAATAATTTATTTTTGCTTTAACATTAAACATTTTCATCTGAACAAAATTGAATTGTAAATTTTCTAGTCTCACAATTTATTAATTTTGTATTATTAACACATCTAATATCAATAGAGGATTTTCAAAACGGTCTATGGAAGTGCCAAATGAAAGGATATTAAATGGAATAATTTTTTATTCAACTCTAGATTGCTTTAAAATGCTTAAGTTAAGAACACATGAACAATTTACTGATCCAAAGGGATTTTCCAGTTAATAATTTTACATAAAAAACCCAGGTTCAACAAAAAAAAAGTACATTAGCATGCTTTAATATATCACATTAAGTTTAAGCCAAGAGTTTTCATTAAGACAAACACTTTTCAATAAAACATGCAAAATAAATTATACACAAAACAAATGCCATAATATTGTTAAATTCATGAAAATGGTTGTTAAACAAAGAGTTAATATAATACTAATAAATAAATAACTTGATTCCAATTGACAAACTAATGAACTTAACATTTCTTAATATTTAAAAACTTTTTGTAAAGTTTTAAAAACTCTACCCAGTTCACATAAGGTAATGGAAATGGGAATAATATCGAACCTTACTTAAATGTTTTGGTAAACAAATATGCTTTATAGAGGCATAACACTAATTTTTATTGATGATATGACCTTTTGGGACACTTTTCCAAAAATTTATTCAACTGTGTAAATTTAATTTGTAATTTGGAAACCATTATTATAAATATAAGCTGAATGATGAAACAGAAAGCAATACACATCAATGTAAAGGTCTCTATTTATTAATATACAAATTTTGACATTCTTGAACGAGCAAATATATTTATTCAAATATGTAAAGTAACATGCTTTTTATAATTTGGAGATAATTATTATGAAATTTATGCCTATTGTGACTTCAAAGTATCAACCTATTACCCTTGATTATCTCAGTCTAGCACTTTCGATTATGGGTTCATGATGACTATGATTTAAAAAAATAAAATTACAACTATTGTCAGTCTTAATACCATTACTAAAACTACTGATACTTTATAATGAGATATATCTGGGATTTAGGTATGTTCATTTATTGCTTTGGAATTTTTCTAAAGGGAGAAATAAAATATATGTGTTTGACAGAAAAAAAGTACTTACAAAGACTCATTTTAAAGTTTAATAATGACTTATAATGAAGAGAGTTGAATGATTCATAAAATATGTAAAAATTAGATTTTAGGTGAAAGTTGGAGATGTTAAATCATCTATCCATTCATGAGTGAAGTCCATGGCATACCTCTTGAGAAATTAACATTAGGCTATGTTTGATAGAGACTTCAGCCTAAATAAAATTTACTTTTGTCAATCTTAATAGAGAGCTTTATTATTTTTTTTAAGTTATATTTTTGGTGGAATATATTTGTTAACTATTTATAAAGCTTTAGTAGAAATAGTTGAATTTCAAATTACATTTTGATTTTTGGTTTACTGTGTACAAAAGAAGGTATTTTGGATCTGTCTAATGCAGTCCAATATTTACTGCAGTGATTTTAGCAAATACAGTTTAACCTCAGTTAAACTTCCACTATCTTGATAGTTCCAGAATACTGACAAACTAACCAGAAGAAAAGTTTATGGCGGTATTTCAATTTATTTTTATATTTTGAGGTCTTCAAGAACAATTGTTATAGTTTTTATTATACTTTTAATGACTTTACGTACTATCAGTTCACTACTACACTTGTAAATACTGTGAAAAGTAAAAGGAAGAAACATCTCTAACGGCAGCAATGCAATATGAACTATAATAAACTTAGGAGAATACTATTTTAACAGAATATTGATAGATTGTAATGAGACAAAAATACATATAATATATATTGCTTTTATATTCAATATCTTAATTTTAAATTAATTTTTTTTTCTGGGGTTTAAATAAAATTATAAAGCAACAGCACCACATAATGCAATAAGTTGTATGTAGAACATGAAAAGTTTTCATAAAGAAAACTCAAAGAACCATTTTTTTTTTTTACTCTATATAATTTTAAACTTAAATATTTGTTTAATGAAGTTACATCTATAATATAAATTATAAAACATGGAATAAAAATTTAAAGGGTGTAGTAAACTGAATTTACTGCCTTCAAAATCTACTAAACGTACCTTCTTGAGAATCGACAGTGAGTGGGTGACCAAGACTATACAGACTAGTAAATATATTCTCATAAAAATGAGTTTTAGTTTATTCAAATCAGAATCAAGTTACTTTTCAATTTTAGAGTTAGATGAGGTTTGAGAGGGAAGGGACTGTCAGACCCAGAGAACCCTGAGGGGCTCACGAGTATCCGCAGGGGTAGAACTCCAGCGACGGTGTCGGGCCGGCTCTACAACAGGTAACCCTAATTCATGGTGGGAGCCCCCAACAGGTGTGGCTTCATGGAAGGAGCTCATGCTTGAGAAGCCACTTTCATCCTCTGTCGACCCTACTGATGGCTGAGGAGTTGTTGCCTTTTCTTCTTCTTTGCAGGACCCACCTGCAAGAGAACTGCATGAACCCATTGCCTAGAAAAATGAAAAAAAAAAATAAATGGAATATTTCAGAATACATAGTACATACAACTGAATATTATACACATACATATAATTGAATTTAATAATAAGCAGTACCATGTTATTAGATTTTGTTTTATTAGGAAAAATATAGAATTAAAAATAAAGCAACTGGATGAGTTATTATAAGAATAAAAAAAAAGATCATTATTTATATGAGATTATCCTAAGAGCACAGGAAAAGGTAGAAAGAGGTGATTTGTGACAGGATCTAACAATTTTTCAAAATACGAAAGATATTGGAAAAAGTTAACAAAATTTGTTCATGTCATTATTAGATGATTTTAGTTGGGGTTCGGTTAAGGTAGATCCAAAAAAATACAAATTTAAATTCAATTAAATTTAATACAAAAAAATACAAATTCCATGACTCAGTCATGGAAATGTGAACTTAGGTACAGGACGTCCTCTCTCGTCTTCATGACAGGCACCCCTGAAGATGGCTTACAATCTAAGCCGAAACGTTGGCAGATAATCTTTAAAAAAATACACTTTTTTTTTAATTTTTATTTATTTTTTTTTGGATCTACCTTGACCGAACCCCAACTAAAATCATCTAATAATAATATCTACAGTCAAAAAACTCTCCATTTGTTCATGTTAGTTCATAAGGTTCGGTTGACAAAATAGTAAAACTGGCTAGTTCAAATGTATGTTTGTCATGAATAGTGAGTTTAATAAAGGCAGTTTTATAGGTTTTGTAAAATGATATTTTTACATATAATGTAATAATTTAAAGTCCATTAAAATAAAATTTGGAAGAGACACAGAATACTTATTTTAGATCAATTACCATATTTTATTCCTCCTAGATAGTCTAAGTAAATTAAAATTTGTTAAAGGTCATAAGATGTGGTTGACAGAGAGATATACAATATAAGAGGTAAATGGAGTTCAGACCAGAAGACTGAATAAAGGGCCTCTTTTGTACTGAATCCTAATCATCTCTTAAATAGGAAATTAGTTGAAAAATTAAATTAAATTAAGAGTATACATATATGAAGAAATAAAAGGCACACTGCATAAATAATTTAATTGGAATACATGTGATTGCATAAATAATAATTAGAAGACTGGTGGATAACGGGTATAATAAACAAAATGATTATATTATATGTTATAAAGGGTTATATTAAAATAATATTTTTAAATAGAATAATAGAGAGTATTTAAGAAGTTAATTAAATGAAAGAGAAATAAGTAATCTATTTATACATGTTTAGTTAAAAAAATAAATAAATAAAAAATACTGCTAAGGTATCAAATAAAGTCATTAATAAAGATTTTTTGTAGTAATTTTACTGTTTGAGTAAATTATAAAAATTAGTGTAACATTTGAAATAGTAAATATAACTAATTCTTTCAAATTTTAAAATAAAAAATTGTGACTGAATTTATCTGGGGTATATGTTCTGACATGAAAAGCTACCTTCTAATTTATGTCATTGAGAGATGATCAAAAATATATTAAAACTAAGTAAAACGAAAGCAGAGAAATAAAAGTTCTTGGAGGCTTTCAGTTTTCTATCTGTCTTTCATGTTAGACTGAGTTAAAGCTGATTGATTAGAAGACTAAAATGTGTGAAAGGTTGTTTCTAGAACCAAAATACTGTGCTCGTATCATGAAACCAAGGAAAAAGAAGAAAATATATTCTTTACATAGTGGCCTTAATTTGCAGCTTAAAAAAATGAATTTTCAATATTGAATTGGCTTATGTAATTGCAAAATTTCCAATAAAATATTAATAAATAATAAAGAGCAAAATTTTACATTCTTGTTTAGAAAGTTAGCGAATAATTAACTTACTGAAGCTGAGTGTGACTCAGTAACCCTTGCAAGATCTGGTTCTCTTGTGGCAAGAAGTGATTGGACAGTCCTTAGCAAACGAAATGCATCTTGAGATAGCCTCTCAGGGGAAGCTTCCTCTGTACTACATCTGCTTCCTCGCCTACTAAAACAAAAAACATTTCTTTATGTAGAGGATGATAAGACACATACATGATTGACAGTAAATCATGGGAATTTCCCTCTGGGAATTAGTACTACCTATACAATTTTTGTTGGAATGTTAAATAGTAAAATAAAGCACAGTCAGTGTTGAAAAAAAAGTCTGTGTTAAAATCGACATCAAGATGGGATAGAGCACAAAAATGTGGTATTGTCAAATGAAATTTATTATTATTATTTATTTAAGTATTATTTATATTTGATAATTTATTCTTATTTTTAAAAATCTTAACACATTCATTAAAAACCAATGACAAGTAAAATAATATATTAAAACATAAATTTTCCTTGTAAAATTAATACTCTTCCATAACCTTATGTAAAATTAACCTCCCTCAACCTTTCTTTGAAATATAAATTTTACTAGCTTTTTCAAATCCTGATAATTCCATTCTTAGACATGTCATGCTTTTCCAAGTCTTTCATTTCAAAATTTTTACTCTGTTCTTTCTTAATTTTTATCTTAGGTTCCTATCATCAGATAATACTAGATCATTAACAAAAATGACAATTACTATGGTTTTGAAACTACCTTTCAAATAATAAATACAGGGATCAGCATTAGAATGGGTAAGTTCTTTCTTTATATCCTTGTTCCAACAATACTTTCTTAATATCCTTGTTACAACATCTGCGGCTTTCTTCAATTCATAGATAGGCTTTTTCAATCTTCATAAATTTCCCTAATAATATTCATCTCTAAAATCTGTGAATGGAGATGAATATAATTCGTCTTCAAACTCATCATAAAGATAGGCTGTAATGACATCAATGTGATCACTATGGTTCTTTTTATCTGTTAATTATAACAAATATCTAATTGAGATATTTACTGCACCTACTGTAAAAAAGTGTCTTCATAATCCCTCCACATCTCCAGGAACAACATTTAGTTGAGCCTAATATATTTTCTTACCATCGACTGTTTCTTTAATTTTAAAAACCCATTTGATTAGAGTATCTTGGCATTTATAGAGATCAAAACTTCAAAACTATTAATTTTTTCATTAAATATTTTATCTCCTTCTTCATAGCCTGATTCAATTTTTCTTTTCATGTTCCTTTAGAACCTCAGAACCTAAATGATTATCTGTCGATGTAACGGTATACACTTTAAGCCATCTTCAGTGCTATCATGGAGGCAAGAGGGGATGCCGTGAACATTTGATCCAGGCGGCATGATGTCCCCTCTCGCCTTCTTGATAGATCTGAAGATAGCTTAAAATCTAAGTCACAAAGTCAGTGGATAACAAAAATAAACATTTTTTAAATAGTATTTTTTCGATCAACCTTCACCAAACCCCAACAAAAAACATCTATTAAATGATTTTTATTTCTTTTTTGAGTTGGCTCCTCGAACCCAAAGATAACAAATCTTTATCTAATTTATTATTTTTGGTAAATCTTGGTCAGTTTCTATTAATTTGAACTTGATCTTGTATTTGGCTGATTCAAATATAACTATTGTTACAATTATTAAATATAACGTAGGTGTTTATTTTTAAATTCCTTCTGAGTTTATTTTGAATTATTGTTCATCTACCATATGCCTTGAATATTTATGATGAGCAATGGTGATCTTTATTGAGATTAATAACCAACATCAAGCAGACCCTAAATTACTTCGTTCTTCATAGAACCTGAAATGATGACCAAATAGAAGTTTTTAGACTATTAAGTTTTCTTAAGCATTCTATAAAAACAGCAGTCTAAGTCAATCCACTATGTGGTTGGAAAACCAAAGGCTCTTTCCATGAGATACTTTTGGCTATCCCTCAACAAGATATTAGGACATGGACAAAGATATGTATGGCCTGACAGAAAGCCTAGATCTATCATCATACTGTCACTCCTCCACCTGCTTTTATAGAAAGTGGCCAATTTGAGCATCTTCATCTTGATGTTGTTGGCTCTTTACCACTCTGGATACAGTGCCACACATTAAAGGTTGATATTCATCAACCACTTCACTCAGCAGAAACCAGAGCCACCTGGCAAACCTGAATGCCTAGATTGTGAGATTCGGCACACTGTGGGATGAACTACTAATCAAAGTGGGCTATTTAAGACAAGCACAGCTTTTTCTAGAGCCTCACTCTTTTTAGGACTGAACAAAAAACTTTATGACCCGTCACCCTCAGGCTAATATAGTGCTGGAGAGGTGTCACCAAGCAATGAAGAAATCCTTACATTTCTGATAGCAAATAATGTGTGGAGAAGTTACCACTGAATTTTGAAATAAGAGAGCATCCAAGTCTGTGGAGCTAAAAAATTGTATACAATAAATGCAAGGTTTTAGAATAAAAAATCAAAATTAATGTGGGATCAAATACCACAACAAAAACAATATTTATAAAACATTTTATGGTCAGTAGTTTTACACCATTCCCTGAAGAATGTCTTGTTGCAACTAGTAACCAGTCCAGCTGACCTTAAATGTCATTTCCAGAAGCTCAGATCAGCTGACCCCCCACATTATGCCTCATACCCTTCAGCTCGTCCACTAAGGCTCCCTTCATAAACAAAGTCTTCTCAAATTGATCCCATAGCTCCTTGTGTGATAACACTGTCAGGAAACCACTGCAGCTTCCCTAAGATGGTCCTAATCCAGTTGTTAGTTAAAGAAAAAATATATCTGAATGTTTTATAAGCTGGAGGACCTAATGAAAGATCAGACATCTCTGTACCAGCATCTGCGGCAGACTTTTAGCCAGATTATACACTATTGAATGAATTTTATTTTTCAAAACATGAGTAATGTAAATTATAAATAAGGGAATAGAAACTTTTAATATACATATATTACTTAATATTTACTTTATTCATGATACCCATTTTATATTTTACATAGCTACTAAAATGAATGTTTTGAAAAAGAACCATTATAGCTAAGGCTAAGGTTCTCTTGAATCTATAAAGCTAATGGGAAAAAATGAGTTTGTGTGTGTGTTGGTGTGTGTATTTATAAACTTATATACTCACACACACACACACCTCATTGGCTTTATAAACCAAGGAATCTTTAGCCAACACATGTCCACTCTTATGTATGATCTTAGATCTATAACAGCCTTCCAAACACTCCTGTACATATTCAGATATACAATTTGGTAGTTTTTACCCACCTTGAAAAATTATAATTAAAACATTAATAACTAGAAGAAAAAATAAAATACATTTTACTGAAAAAATATTTTTCACTCTCACCATGCATGATCTCTGAATGTGGAATATGAGGTGTCCTGTATTTGAGAGATGCTGTTGGCTCTATGAACAGAGACGGAGGAGGAGTGGGAAGGAGATGAACCTCTACTTTGGCTGGCAACAGTGTGTACAGACCTAGATCTAGGTACCCTGAAAAAAATCAGGGGCTCACTTAGTCAAGATCCACTCACAAATGTCCTATATTCATATCCTGTAGGCATGAAAGGAATTGTCTGCTATTACAAGTTAACCATAAGAAAAATGATGATCATATTTAACTTTATTGGAGTGTATTTTTTTCCCCTTTTCTTTATCCCTTTTACCTCCCATTTCTTTTCCTTTCACTCTACTTTAAAAAAAATTTAATTTCCTGGTAACAGAAAACTTCAATTACCTAAAATTCAAATCTCACAAGTAAGAACATACAGTGCTGATTTTGATGAGAATAATTCAGTTTCTCATAAAGATTGTCTTAAGCTTGATGCATAACAGAATAGAATACAGTTTATTTCTATTAAACGTAGAACTGTTTAATTATGTCTTCATAATATGTTCACTGTTTCTGAAATTAATTGTTTCAAGAAAATTTTTAGATACTAAGATATTCTCTAAACCAGTAATATATATTTCATTAATAAAGAAAAAAACTAATAGGCTTTTCACAAAACTGAACACTTCTATTTTTGCTTGAGGGTATGCAAAATGGAAGTGCTCAGTTTTGAGATTTTTGCATCATTAAAGCAGACATCTTTAATCAATAAAAACAATTTTCTGCAGATTGGACTGGTAACATTAGAGAAAACCTTTCTCAATGCATCAGCTTGGCCCCAAAAACAATTGTGTGTGAGTGTGTTCAATTTTGACTTGTCTGGATTATACCATGGAACCCTTTTTACTTATAGGACCATTTAATACTTATACTATCAGTGTAAATAAATATACTTCTATTATGTCTGTAAAAAGGCATACTCAAATATGCTAATTACTAAAAAATTGAGTCTGGGGAACCGGCCTAGCCCAAGGGATCCGAGTGGAACTCTCAAACTTGGTGTAGGTCTAAATCCAGCACTGCACTGAATTATATAAAAAAACGAGTCTGCCCAGTGTCATGGATTTTTAGGATAAGATGATTACCTCTAAATAGCCCCCTAAGCTATATCATAGGAGGTAAAAAAAAGAAAGTTGTGTCCAGTTATTTCCAAAAATTGTTCAATTAAAATATTCTTTTTAAAAAAAGTCACATGTGGTAATGCCATTACAGACAGATAACAATCAAACATCTTAACTGCAGTAAAGTCAGTAACTAGAAAAAATCATTTAAACTTATTATTTTTCAATATCAAAGTAAATAATTTGTGTGTGTTAAATAAGACATTGTAAGTCAAAGCTCTCACGATTTTTTTCTTTTTTTTATTTGTTTAAAAATTTAATTATAAAATTTACTTCTATTTAAAATTAATTTATTTTCCACATTGCATATTTAATTTGTAAATATGTTTTTATATTAATTTTTAAATTTTTTCTATACAAAAAATGCCTTTTTTTATACTGTCCAATTATATTGTCATTAAATTTGCCATTGTCACAGTGCCATTAAATGTGGCTCCAATGGTATATATGATAAAGGATTGATGAATTCAGGGACCAGAAGATTGAAGGTGTGTTAAAGACATGGGTGGGAAGAGTAAGCAAAGTGACTGGCCACAGAAGTTTTGAGAAGACAAAAGTTTTGGCCACAGAAGGAAACAGTGCAAAGTGCGGTATGTCTTATTCAAGTAAGTAAAAATAATGATGTCATAATTCCATACTCCCTGTTCTTTCAAAGAGAGTCAAAGTGATGATGGAAACAGTGCCTTCCAAAAAAGCTAAACCCCAATAAAAGTAAAAATAAATGTGAAGAGAACTGTGACTCTCCTAATTGATGACCTTCACTCTACAAAAAAAAATATTAGATGAATGGCATTAATTGGGACAGGCAGGTTGATTAGATTAAGCTATTCAATAGCCAAGATACATAATGGTGAAATATGAAGTGAGCAACAGTTAAATTTGAGAATAGTGACTGGAGAGTAGGACCTACTACCATAGCAGACCTCTCTCAAGCTATAAAGAATCGGCTGCCATTGTAATAATGTATTTCTTTATCCTAGGATATGTCACTTATCTTTTATTTTCTTTTTCTCTTCAGCAGACTAATTTATATTTCTTTAATACTTTTATTACTGATTCATCATCATATATTAAAAAATGAAAATAATGATTCAAGTTATTTGTCATTTATAAACCACATTAAAGCATTAAACTGAACCATTAAGAAGAGTGTAGGCTCACTTCTACTACTGGTTTTAGGCTCAGATATTAATGAAATAAAGCTTAAGTAAGCCTTAGATTAGTTTATTTATCTCCAGTAAAAGTATTAAAAGTAAATATTATTATTAACCTAATTTTTAAAAATTGTATACTAGAAAGGAGAAAAAAAAAAAAAATTTCAATAATGCAATAAATAATNAAAAAAAAGTTCCATAGATATGACCTTAATTAAATGTATGGTTTAAGTGAAATATTGTTTTCATGTAATTTACTTTGATCTCATGTATTTCACTATTTTATTTCTTGTTTGTGATATGTTAAATATTATATAATGGAAGGGTCTCACCTGGACTTTGTTCTACTTGGATGAGATTTAACTGGCGAGCCTTCCAGTGCCTTATGAACTCTCTCCAGAAACTTTGAGACTTGTTCCATAACAGCACGATACATTTGCCTGTTTGATTCTGCCTGTAACATATAAAGACAATTTGTAGAGTACAAATTAGGCCTTTATTTTTTTTAAATTTTTATTTATTTATATAATTTCTATTAATACAAAACAATTTCATAATTTGATTACAATGAAGAACAAGATAAAAAATAGCATTCAATGACAATTACATGAGGAGAGAAGGTGACCAATGACACACTCTTAAATTAATTACAAACTATGTTCTCAAGAAGCCATCTTTGTTTTAGTCGATAATGAGAATTATAGGTGTTGCAGTTGGAGGACAGGGTCTGTGCTAATGGATTAGGATGATATGTAAGTTGACTGTGGAAAAGGGTGAAGGGGGGAGAAAATGAGGTCATGAATGAAAAGTATAATAAAATCGTGGTAAAGAGAGGATTGGGATATGTAATAGGGAGCATTAAGATTGAAAAATTGAAGAAAAAATTTATTCTTCAAACCCTTACTTGGCATTTGCACAAGTTCTACAAAAATGGCAGCACTAAGTTTATAAAAACTCAAGATTATTAAATTACACCATGGACTAGAAAGTTTATGAGGACATTACAGAGAAAAATAAAATAAATATACAGAATTATTTATGCCTTAATAACTTCAATAATAAGTTACTTTTATGTGATGTCATTAAAAAAGAATGATATTTTCCATGAGTGGCCAAATGGTGTAATTTCATGACTGCCATTCCAGAAACTTAGAATCACCATAAAAAAAAAACCCATAAAACCCACATATTAACCAATGCCACAACATAAACCATCGCACATTCTTGATTTCTTTGTGTGGATTGAATGAACGTCCACCAACTCTTAGACCTTATCCTTCTGACTGGAATATATTCATGTAATTAATTAACCGCCCTTTGTCAGTTCCATTGTTCCAATAAAACAATTTCGGGGTTATAAGCACTAACGCATCTTGGGTTGCTTCAAGAGAGATTCAGCAACGGTCGTATTTCCTCTGTAATTTTAAGTATATAAAGAAACTGATCTGTTTCAACCTCAACAATCAATAACAATCCATGATCATTTCAATCCGTATCCTTCATTACTATCTCTACATCCTCACACTAAAAATAATATGTACATTAAACTCTTCTACATGCGCTTCCACAATAAACTACATATTAACGCTTCGAAACACTGCATGAAGGCTGAAAAGAAATTGGCCTTCGGGGCCTACTTGAGTAGACAACTTCAAATCTGGAGGGGAGAGGGATCCCATTGTCGGATGCGTTTTTCTCTTATGTCTATTATAATATTTTTAATTACTTCATTTTCTCCAATCTGCTGACGTGGTATCGGTGTGAATAGCAAGCAAATAACTAACAACGGTTGAACGGGTTTAATAGCTTTACAATAAATTTATAGAACAAAATTGGCGTAAAATGTAATTTTATAACCAAAAGGAGAGTTTTTGACTGTAGATATTATTATTTGATGATTTTATAACATTCATAGTCTATTACTTTAAGTAAATAAATAAAAGCTCTTATTAAGGAAGAAATTTAAGAATTAATATCGTGCGAAGGGACCTTTTATTTTTTAAAAACTAAATTAGGTACTTAAGGTTTTTGTTTAAAGCTATTAAATGAATCTATTTTCGTTAGAATCAGATGTGGAAAAGACTAAAAGTTATAATATTGATTAGGTCATTTTTATTTCAATATTATTTCAGTTTATGTTCGAGGAAATTTTCAAAAAATCGCTAATGAGAACAACCTCAATATCTGCATTCTTTCAGAGTTCGCCAAAAGTCCGTCACGGTGCGTAATTTAAGCAGATTTAATTATTAGCTTCCATTGCTTTAAAAAAAAAAGAGCGCGTACAATTTAGTTTCTCCGTTGTAATATTGGTGAAGGTCTGTCTGAATTTTTCATATGTCGCACATAATAGTAACATAAATAGTTTGATTTCCCTACTGAGAATCTGCCAATATAAAAACTAATCGACCAATCATACATCAATAAAAATGTATTTCATGTTTAAATCGGTTTAAAGCGAAGGGTAATAGTTTAAAGGTACACAAGATTTATAATTGCAAATCTTCTTGATTGTTAGAGATACGAAAACGTTTATTGAACATTTACAAGTGTAAAATGTATTTTTGTAAAGTTATAGTTATACGACATTTTAGGGGAAAAACAGATATCTAAGGAGATATTTTAGAATGTTACTATCAAAGGAGAGCGCTCTCACTCACCACTACTTCGAACGGTCTAGACCAATCCATAGCGATCATACCTTCTACATTATTCCTTTTCGGCTATTAAATATAATTCGTCAATTGCTCTCATCAATGTCTTTCTTAAAGGAAAATGGGAAATCTGCTAAGATTACTTAGCTCCATTTAGACGGGCTTCAGTGATTTTCCCGCTGTAGCCAATGAAGTTTCCAGAATGAGGTGTGGGCTTTATAATAGGATCCACCCATTCAAGAGTCAATCACCTGAGAATACTGCAAAACCAGGTGTGCTGCACTTCGAATGCCCTCAAATGATAAAAAAAACCAAAAAAAAAAAAAAAACTGTCAAGCACCCCGCACGGGGTGAAGGGCCCTACAGGAATGGCGACAAAACATAGCAGCTCTAATCTCCTTAACTTCAACCTCTGTGCACGTCTTCCTCTACAAGTTATTGTCCTCTTTGGTTGTCGGCTATAACCGGTTTCATTTTTTTTTCTACTTTTTTTTCCGAATATATACGTGTGTTTGACATTATCTGAGAACAGCCATTCACGGTCACTACTCAAAACTTATTTTCTCAATTGTTCATTAAAAAACACAATACCACTTTTCCGCCATAATTTGTTCCCCGGCACATAATATGCCCTACAAACTAAAATGATAACAAGCTAATAATATTATAAATTTTGGTCCTCCCCCTTCACCAAGTGATTAAAATATTAGAGTGGGAATGAGAGAATGGATTGTTGAGGCTGAATGAGATAAATGTTAAATTTTTATGTTGAACCATAAAGCCGGAAAGCGTGTGTCCGAAGTGGTTTAATATGTGTACTTGTTGAGCTTTTTTTCCATGTATAGCTTTGATTTGGAGTGAATATAGGGTCTTGATTCGTTGTGAAATGGTGTGCTTAGTGTTAGTTTATGTTGACCCCATGTCAGTCGTCTGTCAAGTGGCACCTCCGGAACTATCTGACTGGGGGTGCCACTATAATGCACGTGTACTATAGCACACTAGTACTATAGTGACTCTTAGAATGCATTCCTTGTTCATATGAATTAGTGGCTATTTTTTTTATTAAAGTGTGAAAGTGGTGTTCTGCGATTTCAGGTGATTAAGATGTATTTTCTATTCGGTACAACCTTATGAAATAATTTTTGAGAGGTGTTCTAATAGTATGTGTGACGTATGGGATGCTAATATGGCTGTGTCATCTGCGAATGATGCTGTAAATGTTAGAGGGTCTATTGAGATATCGAGTGTATGTGTATTTTGTAAGGGAGTGGGCCTGATATAGAACCCTGAGGTACCAGGGCAGCCCGTAAATCGGATACAGCTGAGTCTAGCATAACGGCGAAAAATCAGTCATATTAAAGCGATCGGATAATAATAAAGTATTTCTTGGGTAATTGTTTTTGGAGTTAGTGTTTGTACTCTTCAGTCCAAAGTACCAGACCCTATCGAACGATTGAGAAACATCGAGGAATGTTCCACTGGCGAATAGCTTGTGTGATTTGTGAGACTGACACATTTCCGTGTAAATGATTTTGAAGAAAGTGATATGTTCAGTGCATTGAACATATGACCGTCATGTTCATGAGTATAGAAAACGTTGCTTGGGGTGAAGATTTCCAAATAATCTTTAAAAAAAAAAACTCCAGATTTGTCGATATCAGAAACAATCCAGTACCCTCGCTTATCACGAAGAGGAATGGAGGTATTTATAAATATGAATGCCGCAGGAGACGCCTAGTCGCTCTCCAGAGATCATCATCTAGCAGAGTGAGGTTAGAAACGTATGTGTTGAGTGATTTTCTTATGAATAAGTATATACGTTTGTTCAGTGCATCGTTTATAAGTTTTTGTTGATAAGTGGTTTGTTTGTCTTCCGGGCTCTTCTTTTCGTTGTGATCAGTTTCTTTATATACTTAAAATTGCAGTGCAAATACGAACGTTGCTGAATCTCTCTTGAAGCAACCCAAGATACGTTAGTGCTTATAACCCCGAAATCGTTTTATTGGAACAATGGAACTGACAAAGGGCGGTTAATTAATTACATGAATATATTCCAGTCAGAAGGACAAGGTCTGAGAGTTGACGGACGTTCATTCAATCCACACGAAGAAATCATGAATGAGTTATAGTTTACGTCGTGGCATTGGCTAATAAGTGGGTCTTGGAACATAAGCCGTCTATAAGTGTAGGTGCTCGCGTTGTTGATATCTTAAAATAAATAAACCAAATTCGCCATGATTCGTTTTCTTCTCCAAACCTCTGAATGAATTCGTTATTATCTCAAATTGGCCAATCTTTCGCGTTACTAAAGGAAGACCAAAATTAATATTGTAATGTTTTCCTTATTATTAGTGCCAAGTTAAAATTTTAAATAATTTTTTAACATTTATCACATATATTATTTTTTCAGAAAACAATTATTATTACAGAAGATAATTAAAAACCAACTTAAATCTTACAATCATTGATTTGTTTTAACTCTGAGCATGAAAAGCCAAGTTAACGTTAACTTTAAACTTATACTATATTTTTTAACATTTATTTATTTTTCCAAGAATAATATAAATCCAAAATAATAATTTCACTCCCACAAAACCAACCAATGTCTTAAAAATAATGTTTATCATATGCAGTTAAAAGCGTTTGGAATGTTCACAAATAATTGTCCTTCTGTGAATAATTCATGATCGACTTTTTTTTCCTCTCTTCTTTTTTTAAATATTTTTTATTATTTTTTTAGCACATAAATAATTGTGTTTAGGTAGCATAGGTGGAATGTGTGAAAAATTCGGTGAAATTTCAAGCTTAATTAAATCAAGTGAAAATCACTTTGATTGGTGCTTGGCGTTTTTTCTCTCAAATTAATTTAATCNATTCTCAGGAATTTATCTTAGTTTAGGCAAATCCTTACCAAAACCAAAAGAATAATAACTATATAATGAGTTATAACTTTAATATATACTGTTATTCAGTTTACATTAGTTATATGATATAATTTATTATATAACTATGTAACTTACCTGTTTCAGTTGCCACTGGAGAGTGTCTATCTGCGACTGTAGTAAGCTCTGATCAATGCTGGTGCCTCCAGTCTGCAATTTGCGATTGGTCTCCATTAGAGACTGGCATTCCTGGAACAAATGAATAAATTAAGTGCTTTTTGAGAAAATTTGCGATCCTGCGCTAAAAAAAAACCCATAAGAACTTGGTTTGGAGTTTTTAACCTTAATGGAATAAAAATAATAAAAATTAATAGAGAGCACATAAAAATATATTTAGTAGTTAACCTCAGATAGATGAAAATTTTTCTTAGAAAAAAAAAAAAACTCAATTGAAAAGTCGTTTAAAAAAATTAAAATTTTGGGATGCTAAAAAAAAAAAACAATTCTTGAAATTTCTTTAATTTACATAGAGGAGTAGCATAGAAAGAAAATCATTGCTCGTGATGATTTCCTTTCTATATGCAGATTTCCCGTTTTCAGAAAAGATGTACATAGATGAAAGTAAATGATAAATGATGATTGAAACAATTGATTGTACCACTATTATAGGTTCAGCGGAGGTTATTAAGCAAACGAATGAAGAGATTTTAGGCAATAAATAAGAACAAAGTTCAGGCGGTCTTGGGCCTTATTAGGCCCATGGTCTGGAAAATCGGAGAGGAGGAGTAAGGTAAAGATGGATTTCAACGTAAAAACTAGAAAAAAAAAGGAATTCAGTAGTTGACTGTCGTCTACACTAAAAGAGACTGACACTGCAAGTTCATGTTCCGACCTGGGCAAGTTTTTATCGAAAAATAATAGCCTGCCCAGAGCCATAGATGTTTAAAATACGATGGTTACCTCAATACAAGTCATCCTCATGACTAACTGATATCATAGATAGTAAAAGGAAATAAAAATAGGATTTCAGAAGATTTAATAAAAAAATCAATAGATTTCCCACTACTACCACATTATTAATATAACACAAAATAAATATCCTCCTCCGAGTTATGAGTGAGTATTCTCTAATTTCCAAAATTTGGTTATTGTTATAAATAATCAATCGGTTTAAAAAAAAAAAATATAACATAGTCGAAAAGTGGAATAAAAACTCTAGTCTTAAATTTATATTCTGCAGTTGAAAAGAAGAGGGCTTATTCTTCGAACAGAAATAATGTATTGAGTCATTTGGCGGAGGAGATGTGAAGACTGTTTCAGAGTTATTTTTCACCATACAGTCATCAATCTTCAAAATACCATATCGATTTCTAAGTTCCTCGCTATTCTGAAACTCTTCACCCCTCTTGCCGATAGGGTGAGTGACACAACAAATGAATTATCAACCAAATAATACAAGTGTGTTAACCACCGAATAATTTACGAATTTTAATTCACATCTTATTTATACTTTTAAAGTGATAAAAAGAGCTCTGATCAAATTGGTACAAAAAATAAAATAAAGATAAACAATGAAGGCCCTAAGCGAGTAGTGCTCCTTGTATCAATCACACATTTCATGCCTATATGTGTATGAATGAATGAAAAGGGTACTTTTTATATGAATTTCGTTTTGGTATTTCCATTATGGATTGTCAATTAAGACGTAAGGAGGGATATTGACAACTTGTGAGTTAAAAAGTCACTCACACAGGAGCTGCGTAAACTAAGTGAATTCCCCAGCTAATGAATATCTTGATTTGAACTTTCCATGTCATGTAATCAACGACACTTATAGAATACATCTTTCAACATGAAACGAATCTGTATTGTGTTTCATTACTCTAAACTAAATATGACGCCCGCTACAACAACAAAATGATTGCAGTCATATTGATATTTCAGGAAATCCTTACTCCTATCACATTTCGAATAATAAAAAACTAAGTCTATCGTCATTTTACATTTAAAAACAATTTACAAAACTTCATTAGGAGAAACTTTTAATTGCAGTTTATAAACTATAAAAATTTACGGTTCAGGTAAACCCCCACTCTTAGTTGTTTAATAAGTATGTATGTATTCATGTGTTACTCATAAAATATTATTCTAATTCAAAAACAAATGTCAGTTGAGTATTATATTTCTTAACTAAATCTAAGGCCCGTTATATCTAAAAAAAAGTTTTGTAGTCATAAGTTTCATTAAAGGTAATCCCCCAGTTCTGTTGATCTGATTTTTCCCAATAACGAATTTAGTCTTTCGTTTGGAATTTAAAAGTAAAACACCGAATTTCCTCAAGAAAAATTTAAATCTGTACAAAATTATGACATATAGTATAATATATAATAATGCTTTAAAGGCCATATTTTTAGTTATCATAAAGTTCTATTGGCCACAGTTTTTAGTTCAATAGAAACACACACAAACAAATAGATTAGTAACTAATCTAAAGGGTTATTATCACTACAAATGAATATAGAACTATCATACCTTCTATTATCCGTCTTCATTGGTTTTTGCAAACCATCTTCTTTTGGCGAGCGCTTTCGGTCATTATCTATCCTCGTGGCCGAATACATGAGTTCACTGTTACTGTCTGTATTCAACTTGTATTCGGCCATGAGGATGGACAATGTCCGAAAGCGCTCGCCAACAGAAGATTGTTTGCAGAAACCAATGAAGACGGATAATAGAAGGTATGGTAGATTAGTAACTACTAATTTGGGTCTCAAGTGGTTAAATGAGATAAAATATCGAATAAATTTAAAACAATTTGATTTGAGAAGAATGTCGATCAATACATCCCTTCGAAAATCGCTAAAAGCACGTCAGAATTGTAAGATTTAAAGATAAGAAGAGGACTTCTGCTCTAACCTGTGTTGGTATCCGGGTAGCGGGCGAGCCATGACTGAATCTAGGGGTTGCTTTCAGGGGCCAGAATTACACAACCCTTGACGAAACCTCCCCACCCCCAGGCCCGCAATTCTTAACTAGTCCACTTTTAGAATATTCCGGCTTTTAAGAGTCTTAAAGAGCCGGGACTCTGAGATACGACGTTATACCATTCTTAAAGATATAACAATTTACTCCTTATCGTCATCTTAACTTGCACATTCACATATGTGTACCACTCAGAGACAAGAACAGACTACTCTTCAAATTTTATGAAGAATATCAGTTCAGTCCTTTTTGTTTCAGAATTTGAATAATTTTACTGCAGTAGGTTATGAATCAAATAATCATATCTCTATGAATCAAATAAAATACTAAATATGCATCAAAGTCGTAAAGACACATTATCTATCAATGGGAAATAGACATTGCATATACGGTGGAAACTCTGAGTACATAAAAAGTTCGACAAAATTTGCAGGCCGAGATCGATAGGTGTAACGTTTTGATGGATAGAGCAAGTGTAAACATTTAACCCTCAATCCAACCCCCTTGGAACCAATGGATCATGCTCATGTGAAATTAGGGACAGAGACCTAGTTTAGGCATTTCCTGTATGAACCACTAGACTAGATTTTCTTTTATATGCACCTTTCTTGAAACATGAAACAAATATAAGTGAAGGGGTTAAGGTTTTTTGGTTTTTTGGTTTTTTTCGTAAACAAAGCAACATTTCAGAAACATATATGTATATATACACACACCAGATATGTGTAATTGCATAAATATGAGAAAAAGCTATGAAAAAGAACAGTATGAAACAAGAGAAAAAAGTATTCATTAATTCATGAAAATGGGATCCTTGAGACACGACGTCTCCTCTCGCCTTCATGATAGTCCTGAAGATGGCTTACAACGTAAGCCGAAACGTTGGCATATGATTCTAAGATGATTTTAGTTGGGGTTCGGTCAAGGTAGATCCAAAAAACACAAATTTAAAAATGTATTTTTTTAATAAAGGATTATCTGCCAACGTTTCGGCTTAAATTGTAAGCCATCTTCAGGGCTATCATGAAGATGAGAGAGGACGTCCTGTCCCTAAGTTCACATTTCCATGACTTCATGATAGCCCTGAAGATGGCTTACAATGTAAGCCGAAACGTTGGCAGATAATCCTTTATTAAAAAATACATTTTTTNAAAGTAATATGTATATTATGTAATGTTCTGAGATACCGAAAGTTTTTCTCTTTGTAAGTTTTTCTTTTTGTGCGTTCACAACACTCTTTCTCCAACCTCCACTTCATTTTAACAGCCCTGAAGATGGCTTACAATGTGAGCCAAAACGTTGTCAGATAATTAAAAGAATACACGTATCTTAAATTTGTAATTTTTTTGATCAACCTTGACCGTACCCCAACAAAAAAAATCTTATAATAGTATTCATTACGTTCTTTAAAAAAGGCACATTCGAGGATGCTTCTGTTTGCTACTTCTCTTTGTGTTTGAACTCGAGGAATTAATCCAGAGGCTTCTGATATGGTGTGCATGAACCTTTTTTTTAATATTCCACACAAGAAAAATCTGGCGGTGTCAGATCGGGAGACCATGCTGGCCAAGAACTTGGTCCACCCCCGGCCTATACCACCAGTTATTAAACACCCAACTAACAGCTCTTCTTGCTTGTCGCAAATAGTGTGCAGTTCCGTCTTGCTGGAACCACATATGTAGTCTTCTGTGAAGGGGTCCATCTTCAAGAAGCTGTAGGAGCTGTTCTTTGATGAACCTAGAATAATCAGTTCCATGGAGTGGCCTATCAAAAAAAAGTAAGGACCAATGATTTTATTGCCAAGTATTCCATGGACTCTGGCTGTCCATCTGATGTATGGACATTCACTGACCAACGATATTAGCTATCTGCCTGGCGTATTCTTACGCTTACAGCAATCTAACAATAAATCCTAAAAATAGAGATGACGGAAAACCAATTTTTCCTCTTACATTTTCCCCTCAGATCAATTGTTTAAGCAGAACATAGATTTGAGCCGACTTGAAATAAACACCCAGTATATAGTGTAAACTATATAACAGTATATATTAAAGTTATAACTCATTATATAGTTATTATTCTTTTGGTTTTGGTAAGGATTTGCCTAAACTAAGATAAATTCCTGAGAATATGACTTATCCTGCATTTTTACTAGAATTTTGAAAATCTAGATTTACTCTGTATTTAATAGTTGGAATTTTCTAATTAGCCAAGACATTTTCCCGTCGGCTATAAACGAGTTAGTCTTCACTTCTTGTCTGAAAGATAAGTCTTAAAAGCGCTCAGCATTGTTAAGATAAGTAAATATATAAAATGAAAAAAGGTAAATTAATTTTTTATTTAGGTTATTTGATATTAGGTGAAAAAATATTACTTTAATACGTAAGAATTACAACTAGTTCACAAATTATATCAATTTAAAAAATTTAGCTGTTCGAATAAGTATGTTATAATTATAGATTTAATTTAATATATATTGATCAAATTGGTACAAAAAATAAAATAAAGATAAACAATGAAGGCCCTAAGCGAGTAGTGCTCCTTGTATCAATCACACATTTCATGCCTATATGTGTATGAATGAATGAAAAGGGTACTTTTTATATGAATTTCGTTTTGGTATTTCNAAGAGACAAAATATATATATATATATATAATATTTCACAGGGAATTTTATTGTAAACGTAAATATTTATGAACATGCTGTAAACTTCAAAAAGCTTGCTTTGTAGACCTGGGAAACCCTTTGATAGCTCATAAGCCTACTCAAGCGCATTTGGCTTGATCTCAGAGACCTATACTTTAGATAAGTTGTAACAAGCAGACTGAGGGTCTTAAACTTAGGGAGGGGGGGGTTGGTGGGGGCAACTTTTCTTTATATCCAGGACAAAGCAAAATCAGTGCTAAATCTTCTTTTGGAGGAAGAAATTCTCAAGTACACCTCAGAATACAAAAACGTCGCGACAATAGCGTAGATTAGGGAGAAACTTCAGAACAAACAGTTTATTAAAAAAAAAAAAAATATTAAAATAAAGACTGGATGAGTTGTCTCACGGATATGGGATTAATTGCAAGCGAATCATATACATTACTATTGCTCAATTTGAAAACTTAACATACATGCGTTTATAAAAAGATACATTCTACTTACATAAACATAATTTCTTATTTTTCCTGAGCTATATTTTCATGATACTTGGAGGCGAAGGACCTCTACACATAATACATATATATTATGCGTAGAAGTCCAAAAGTCTAGCTTTTTTACGAAAATTTTATGTTATAATAACTAGTATAACATTTAATTCAAATATTATCTTTTAGCGGATATTCTGTAGGCAGTAGTACCATAATACGACTTTTAAAAAATGTATTTTTTCACTAAAAAAAAAATCTTCACTTATCCTACAAAGGAAAAACTAAAAGTATGATCCGTTAAAAATTATACATATATAATATACATGTAATGTATTTGAGTGAGTGTGTGTGATTGGAATTAAGCATTAAAAAAAGGAAATTGGCTACTCGGCTAAGTTTAACATGACTGGGGGTGAGGGAAGTTAAGGGAAAAAAATAATGAAATATGGGGGCCCTTCCTCCCCGTAAAAGAATAAAAATTAACATTTTACTTTCTCTATAAGAGTGATAAGAGCTTAAGAGAAAGATGAAATTTAAATATTGTTAATATCTTCCATATAATTATGTTTTTGACTAAAATAATATCATTTAAATAACTTAAACTTGAATGACCCAAGAATTATTTACAACTTTATTAAGCAAAAAGAAAATTTAATGATGTGATTATCAGTTGTTAAGGCCATACCTTTACCCTTATTGCATTATCTAACATGCAAGGACTCATGCCGATCTTTAATGATACATGTGTAAATCTGCTCAACTCACGCAGCTTCTGCGTGACGTACTTTTTCAGTAGTTCCATTTGGAGTCGACGTCATTCTCTATTAACTGTATTACACAGCGGCATAATTCTTATTCCTAGAGGAATTCCTGGCAGAGAGAAGCCCAGGAATTCGGCCGGCGTCGTTAGAACAGCGATGATCGATTAGCCAGGGTTAGTTACACAAGGCAAGGGGGCTACCAGGGAGATACAATTCCAAGTGGAAGACGTGCATCGACAACTAGCCATCTGCCAAATATAAATGTCTAATAATAAATGTGAGGGAATAGAATAAAAAAATCTTACAATCTCAGTCGGGACTCGAACCCGAAAGTCCAGCTTCGTGCAAGTATGCTTGTATGAAAGCAGAAGATCCGGGTCCCCGAGTCCAGGCTGCGGTAGTAAGATTGTTTTATTCTATTCCCTCTCATTTATTTTATAAAATTAATGCGGGACTAATTACCACAACTAATAAAGCATCTAAATTTCTAATTTATCACGAAATAATAATTTTGACGAATATTAAGTTATTTCCATAACATTCGGATTTGCAGAAAGTAACACAAATACCAATCCTGACGCTGCGGGTTCAAATCCCGCTCTGTACAAGCTTTTATCTAGAAATAGTGAAAAAGGATTTTAAAAATAAAACATTGAAAATTAATTTTATTTAGCTAAGATGGCTTTTATCTATTTATTACCAGGGCAAGAACTTGAAAATAGCAAGTAGATGGGCATAAGTCGGCTATCTTGAACTGAGAGTTATTCTAAGATTAGCAAAATTTAAGATTATAAGGGTACCAAATATTGTTCCCTTCAAGAAGGAATTGCCATAAATTTGACGGATTCCGCAAACCTAGTCTATGTACGGAAAATATCTTAATATCCTTCACAAGTCATTTATTTTAAAATAATTTTTAGAAATATTATCCTATAGATATAATTTGCAACTAAGGAGAAGTAGACTCCGGGAGATGTCCAGCAATGTTCAAGCTCAGAAAAAGGCCACCGGCCAAGGAGAATGGACCCAGTGAAGCAAAAGCTTCATCTCGTCAGCAAGTGACATAACTACTTAGTGACGCATTGTATAAGGGCTTCACGGATCTCAATCTGTAATTCTGGAATATTTCTCCCTCCAGCAGCTCTCATTATTTATATAACCTTCGGCGGCCATAAGGCGATAATTGGCTAATCATAAAATATGACATCGATTTCATTAGAATCTTAAAACATTTAATTTTGTCCAGGAACGAGCAGATATCAATATTAAGAATCTTCGTGACTTTTCTTACTATGACTCCTGGAACATTGTGTTTCTAAATGTCATTTAAAACTCTTATACTTGTAAATAACCTAAAGGGTTATTGTCACTACCAATGAATATAGAACTATCAAACCTTCTATTACCTGTCTTCATTGGTTTCTGCAAACCATCTTCCAGGAGATGGTTTGCAGAAACCAATGAAGACGGATAATAGAAGGTATGATAGCTCTTATACTTGTTTTACCCATTCGAGTGACTGATCGGCTGCACTGAGAAGAACCTAAGGTCTGCGTCCAATCGCGAGAATGGAACCTCCCGTCACAGTTGGTAGGGATCGTCCTGCTTTCGGGAAGGCAGTTCTACTGCGATTCCTGGTGAAGAGCCTCAAGCTATTCTTCAAAGACAGTCCTATTGATAGGCATATGCTGAGCTCCAGCTGAGATTCTGATGCATTTTTTCTACATGTGATAAATTCCTCTGGAGTGAGATAGTTCGGAATTTGGGACAACTCCTGTCAAAGGGAACCGTTTGGGATTGATATAAAGTATGACATGCGGGTAATAAACACCTCCCCAGCAACACATGTGCACAGGACTGCAGGAAAATTGTGTGCCTTTTTCTCCTGCAGGATTGAAACAATCCTGAAGTAAATAGCTCTTCACGTTTTTAATATGACAAAACTATTGAATAATAGTTATGAACAATAATATAAAATAATAATATCCCTTTCTACCCCTCTCAAACTCTCTCTCTCTCCCTCTCTCTCTCTCTCTCTCTCTCTCTCTCTCTCTCTCTCTCTCTCTCTCTCTCTCTCTC